>JBBJLS010107503.1:0-19305 GCA_037577275.1 Bryconaethiops microstoma
TCCACGTCTGGCGAACAGTGCTTGTGGACAGTCTGTACATCTCCACACCACGAGTTGTTAATAAATGCACACACACCCCAATAGCCTTACCGGAGGTTACGGTCCAATCTCCTCGGTGTACGGAATGAGTCTGTTGCTGAACGGTACATTCCGGGACTTTGTCTTAAAGCCAGGTCTCAGTGAAAATAAGAGCGCAGCATTCTCTTATTTCCCGTGTTGTGATCCTGACCCGTAGTTCGTCCAGTCTGTTTTCCAGGGACCGCACGTTTGGCCAGTAAGAGGCTGGATAACGGTGGTCGGCTAGCCCGAGCTTTTAGCCTAGCGTGGAGCCCACCCCTCTTGCCTCGCTTGCATCGCTGTCTCCGAAGCTCTCTCCTGGGGTCAGCTGACTCACTAGGGCTCGGTGCTTCGGGGCCTTCCTGGGAGTGGGGGAGGTGGCGGTGGCGGTGGCTACCGGGCTGAACAATGACTTGAAGCTCCGGTGGTTGAAAAAAAAAAAGGTAAAGTCCAGATGATTGTGTGATGTCCAGTAGTGCCTGTCTCGTGTAAGTTAACAGTGCACAACACTTCTCCAGTGCAAAAAGAACAGAGAACACACAAAAAACAAAAGAAAGCCGGAATTTGAGAGCAGAGTGAGCAAACATGTCTGCCTCGGGGGACGCAATGTTATAACTAACCTTCACTCCCCAAAAAAATCAATGAGCCTTGGGGATCTATGACCCTGTTGCTAGTTCACCAGTCGTCCTTCCTTGGACCACTTCTGGCAGGTGCTAATCATTGTATACTGGGCACATGCAAGAAGACCTGCTTTGGACCTGTTTTGGAGATGCTCAGACCTAGTAAACCCATTAAGGTTGGTTTAAAATTAAAGTTAATTAAGTCAAAGTTCTGACAGTTTAAAGTTATATACACACTGACAATATACTTAATTGGGGGTAGGGACAGGTAGGGACAGTCATCCCCTAAAGTATTAGAAATGTTTTTTTTTCAGCTGAGAATATTCAGACAGTGATATCTTTTGTTTCTTTGTTGGTAGAATGGTCAGGAACAGCTTTTGGCTGTGAGGCAAGTAAAGCTAGCAGGCAAAAGCATAAGCAGCACAGCTAAAGACTTCAGTATTAACTACAGGACATTGACCCATTACTGCCAGAAAATGTCCAGTGATGACATAGAGGGTAGTGCTACCACTCCATCAGTGCCAGTTGGCTATATAAAAAATCACCAGATTTTCAGCACTGACCAAGAGAAAACATCTACTGTGGTCTTGCACCCAAGGAAATCTGTAGTCCAGTTTGCAGTGTCACAGAAAGTCACAATTCCACAGTTCTGGAGTGACACTAGTTGTGCTAGTGCAGACTTGTTCAGTGGCTTTCTCAAGCGCCACCTTTCTCTCTCCGTCTGATCACAGCAGGACCTAACTCCACTGGGTTATAGCAGGCCCTAGACCCTCCCACCTTCATCAGCATGCAGCATCCCCTGGCTCCTCACACCTCTATTGGGGTACAGCAGGCCTTGGCTCAGGCCTCTTCAACCAGTTTGCAAAGCCCAGAAGATATCCAGCCATTTCCATAGGTGGGCCCCCAGGAAACTGGTCCAGTGAAGGAGAAAATGCACAAGTGCTATATTAACTGATACTCCTGTTAAAGCACAGATTGAAAATGAAAAAAGGTCTGCCGATGCTAGAAAGAGAATTTTCAGCCAGAGAAGGAAGGTGCTACCCAGCATCTACACAGATGTTACCCAGCCCTCAAAAAGAAGAGCCCCACCTAAAAAGAAGAAGGCCAGAAGAAGAGTCCTTTGATGAAGAGGCATGTTTCTGCCTGATCTGCATTGAGCCATACAACAATAGCAAGTCCAGGGAAGCATGTCTGCCAAAAGTGGGCTCACAAAGATTGCACCCCTGGCAATCCAGGAGAATACATTTGTCAGAACTGTGACTCATGTGACTCTGAGTGAAGCACAGAGTTTGCTAGAAACATTGAACTGAAAAAGGAGAGCAGTTCAGTGTATGATATTGTTTTTGTTCTCAGGTGTTTGTGCACATAAATGGTTAGTTGTTGTTTCGTGGTTAATTACTTCTTGTTACAATACGTTCTAAAAATGAAAAGGATACACATTTCAAGACAAGACCTTAAGTTTTTATTTTAATGTAGGATTTACTGTTGAAAGATTTTTTGAAGATGAGCAATTAATGCTTGAGTAAAAACCAGTGACAACCAGCCCTGGTCTCCCTTACACCTATCTTGTAGCTTGTTCATTTCATTAGCTGCACTTACTATATAGGTGCCCTCGGTAGTTTACAGGTTGTAGTCCATCTTTTTTCTCTCTCTTGCATCATTTGTTAGCCTCCTTTACCTCCATCATCTGGTCAGGAGCCTGACAGGACCACCAGTGGGCAAATATTATTTGGGTGGTGCAAACACACACACAAACACACATCAACATTCTGCAACCACATTGGTGTCACAACTGTGCTGAGAATGATCCAGCACCCAAATAATGGTCTTGACCATTAATGAATGGGGTAAAAGTGGCCTAACAAGTGGTGGTGCACAGAAACAGAACAATGAACTATGGTCGGTAATTGCATAATTAATTGACAAATAGAGAAAAATATTTTGAGTTCATTCAACTCTTTTATTTGAAATAAAATATGTAGTCCCATCCTACAGAGGAGTGTCAGTGGGTGCTGTGGGTGCAGAACATCCATGAACAATGCAAGCTGCTGGAATTTAGTAATTAACACTGAATCAACAATGAGTAATTTCTGGACAATTTCAATTTCTCAGATATCTTTATTTTTAGAACAGAGCTCATCCCTAGTTTGTGCTCTGTACTGGTGTTTTCTGTAACTATTTTTTTATGTGATTTTGGGTTTGAATAATGCTCCTGCATGATATCTGAAACTAAACAGGACTGTTTGGTTGGAAGCAGGCTGTAGTCAAGACACCTTTGTCAAGTTCAAGAAAACTTCCAAGATTATTTGAGACCTAGCCAAGACAAAGTCCAAGGATGTTTGATTCCAAGTCAAGTCTAAATGCTTACCAGCATTGTGTCTGTGACCATAATGACGATGAGCATGGATATCTTGCTTGGAGATGAGTTTTGGCGGGCATATCATTGGTTACCAGGGGGCCAATATCAATGCCTGTTCTAGATGGTTTTTGAAATAATTTAACCAGTGCTCATTTTCTGAACAAGCTTGCTCAATCAGTTATTTTGTTTTGAAGGAGAAGTTACTTGAGAATATTTTTTAAGGCAGCTAGACTTAGTCGAGACCAACTGCTAAGACCGAGACAAATGTCAGAAAGTCAGAGTAGAAAACATGTCTCAAGTCCAAAGCCAGACCCAAGTACTATAAGCCAAGAAGCAGTGCCCGTCAAGAAGTACAATGTAATGGGGATCATACCCAAACAACCAAATGAGAAAAGCTGAAAGTAATGTAAACTTTTACATAAATGTAACTTTTAATGTCATTTTTGGAGAAATGTTTGTTGTATGCTGTTGTAAACATGTTCTCACATATCTTTTTTGTCTTTAGCATCATGCAGGACAATACGAAGGGTCAGGCAACATCACAGTTCCTGCAAGAGAGCTACTTGGAGAACCAGCATAGACATCATAGAGAACTGGGCTGCTCTGACTGTACTCGACATGTGCTCTATGTCACTCTGAAAGAGAAAGATGATTCTGGAAGACAGGAGGTTTCTCAGTTACCTGATCTCTCTGCCTTCTTGAGCCAGGAGGAGCTGGATAAGAGTGTCGACCTTGCTTGCAAATCCTTTGGCCATGAGCCACAAGAGCATGAAGAGAGGTCAGATGTCTGTCCACAAATTTATGAAAAAAGAGAGGTCATGCCTGGCAGGCAAGTGCTCCAGTCCCCATTCCAGGAAAACAAGTTTAGGAATATTAGGACTTCCAAAGAGTCTGCCCTAGACTTAAAAAAACCCACAAGTAATGCTCCATATGGCCTAGAGATCCAGTCCAAGAAGGAATTTCTGAATAAGGCAGCTGATTTCATAGAGGAGCTTTCCTCACTCTTTAAGGCCAATAGTTCGAAAAGGATTCGGCCTCGGGCTTGCAAAGCACATCGGAGCCGATACCAGAACAAACACAAGTTTGACGATGCTTCCTTAATTTGTGATGCAGTGGATAGGGAAAGACCTATTATCAACAATGAACCACAGCAGTTCCATTCACACAGCATCCAGGTTACAGAGGAGACATATAATACAGAGACGGAGGTGCAGGAGAGCATATGTGAGATAAAGTGTGAAACTTCAGACCTGACCCAGTCTGAAAGCTCCGAGCCAATGTATGAACCCCCATGTTTTATTCAAAAACTCAAAAGCAGAGAGGTACCAGAGGGCAGCAGGGTCCAACTGGATTGCATTGTCAGCGGATTCCCGACACCAGACATTCGGTGAGTTTGTGTTTGTAGGGATATCTTGGCTGCAGTAAATATATTTTAAATTACAGATATGTAAAGCTATTTTCTGTTATTATGAAGACAAAATTAATCTTTTGACTTTTTTTGTTAAACTCTTGGCTCTGTCATCCAGAGCTCAACCTATAGGTTTACAAAAAGGAACTTCCCTTAAACATAGGATTTCATAAAATTCAGGGGCAGAACTTTGTATTTTGTAGAAATTCTCAGTTGTGGATCAAATGTCTCTCATAAGGCTTTTATAACTGTATTATTATAATGGTTAGATATCTTAACAGTACATGAAACCAAAAAGTGCCTATTTGTTTCACAATTTCATTAATTATCAACCCTGTACTATTTCCCACAATTACTACTGTTCACATAACCAGGCATACATAACCCTATAAATCATGATTTACTATAGAAAGTTTCAGTTAATCAGGGCTATTGCTATTTCAGCATAGAAAATGTTTTTACTTGTTTTAATTGTTTTTAAATGTTTTATAGAATTCTGTTTGTTTTGCTTAAAAATTCCAAAAACCCACAAAAATGACACGGTGACTTAGGGTGAAGGTAAGTAAGCTTACCTCCAAGGGAAGATGCCCCATCTCTTGATCCAATGATCTGTGAGATGCAATGGCAAATCAAACATCAACACATTTACTAAATGCAGTACAATAGATACTAGAAATGCATATTTAGAAACTGCAAATAATCTTTACACATGACAAATCAGTTTGTGTGTTTATGTAACTGTGCCTAAATGCAAAACTGTCATACTGTCATGATTCAGATTTCTTTATAACCAAATTAGTTTGTTGTGTTATGAAAAGGTGATATTGTGGTGGAGGTTTTGAGAGAAAAAACACAAAGTCGTTCACCTGAAGTTTTGCTTGCATATTCTGTAGCGATTGTTAGTTAACTGAAAATTTTTAGGTATCCTTTTGAAGATAAGTTTGTATGGCAGTTTTGCATTTAGGCACAGTTACATAAACACACAAACTGATTTGTCATGTGTAAAGATTATTTGCAGTTTCCAAGTATTATTGAGTTCTAGTGATTTGTTATAGTTATTTTATTGCTTGTTATTATTATTTTTATTATTATTATTATTATTATTATTATTATTAGTAGTAGTAGTAGTAGTAGTAGTAGTATTGTTATTGTTGTTATTACTATGATTGTTGTTGTTATTATTGTTATTATTATTGTTACTGTTTTTACTGTTATTATTATTATTTGTACTAATACTACTAATATAATAATAACCAGCAATAATAACAACACATTTAGCTATCCTGATGAAATCATGATGCAGAGATTTTCCCTTAATTTTGTGTAGGTTTACCTACTTAAATGTATGTACATATAAGGTTTAGCTTCACAGTAAATGAACATTGTGTTTAAGAGGATCATTTCCCCTGTTTTCCCCTACGTGAGTGTGCAAGCAATTATGCCTTAAGCCTAACATCTGAAAAACAATACTGTGTAACAGTGCTTGAATCTTGGTGCAACGAGATGCAATAATTGAGAGGTTATGCTGATAATGCTGAAAAACTATCTTTGTGTTAAGTCTGTGAGCAAGGATTTATCCAATAGTATAGGTCCAACAAACAAAGAGTCAAGAGGATTACTATTACTATCCTTTACTGCTTTGATCATAATTCAAAATATTAAACTGCTAAAAATCAGTTCATACTACTAAAATGCTATACTAGCTACTATAGCCAGTATTAATTACACCTAGCAGGTATACTATGTGAAAATTGATTTCCAGGAGCGGGATTTGTGACACCGTTATTCTTCTCACACTAACAGGTCCACAAAAAGAACTCTTTGTTGAGACCTACGAGTTTGTGTATGTGACAAGTAACATGAGAAAACAGCTGCTCCTGGGCATGTGTTTCACACAGTCAGCTGTTGGAAGTTATATGAAGTCAGGAATATTAGTTGTATGTTTCGGAACTGGATCATTTAGAAGTTCTGCCCCTGCCACAAAGGCTTCGAGCAGTATAATACTGCAAATTGTTTATTAATCAAGATTAAATACATGTAATTAAGTACATAAAATTGTCCAATGGATACATCAATGTTCCTATGTAATTCATTACTTTCAGTCCATCCAAGAAATTTATTATCAGTCTGGTTAATTTAAAATTATTGCATTCTAGGTAAATTTGGCAAATAAATAGGCTTTAGTAACACTAAACATTTACTCAACTCTGTGTTTTGAATATTTTGAGCAATATTAAATATCTTAAATATTCCGTAAGTCACATATTCATCAGGAAGAGGACACCTGACGACAGTAGTCCTGGATGAGTGCAGGGTCCAGGATGAAGTGACCGGGGACCCAAGACCGTTCCTCTGGGCCGTAGCCTTCCCAGTCGACGAGGTACTGGGTCAGTGATCTGAGGCCAGGGGGAGCCAGTTCCTGGGGAGACAGAGGGGAAGAGAAGACATGTTTGTTGGGAGACATGAAACACAGAGTGTACCTTGAGAGAGGCAGGCAGCTGGAGCCGGTAGGTGACAGGGTTGATGCAGTGTGTAATCTTGTAGGGACCAATGAACCGGGGGACAGCTTGGGTGATTCGGTGATGGATATTTCTGGCGTCACCTACGTGGAACAGTTGTCCCAGAGGGTGCCGAACCAACTGTTGGGCCGACGGTACATCAACCTCCAGCTCTTGGTGTTCAAACACCAGAGGCTGGAAACCGTTGCATACCTCAAATGGGATGAGTCTAGTGGCCGAGGAGGTGAGAAGGTTGTGGGAAAGTTCGGCCCAAGTGAGATAGCGGGCCCAGGAGCACTGATGATCTGCCAAGAAACATCGAAGGAAGCTCTCCAGCTGTTGGTTGGTATGCTCCATCTGACCATTAGTCTGGGGGTGAGATCCTGAGGAGAGGCTGGTGGTGACATTGATCAGATGGCAGAGGGCCCTCCAGAACTTGGTCATGAACTGGGGCCCTCTGTCTGAGCCGACGTCACTGGGGAACTCATGCAAATGGACTATGTGCTCGAGGACCAGCTCGGCAGTGGCTTTGGCTGTGGGGAGTCTGGCAAGTACTACCAGGTGCATGGCCTTGAAGAAGTGGTCGACAATGGTGAGGATGGTGTTCTTGCCACTGGTGTCCGGCAGGCTGCTGATGAAGTCCAGCGCAATGTGTGACCAGGGACGGCGAGGGACAGGGAGAAGTTGGAGCTCGCCAGGGAATGGTTGTTTGGAGGATTTGGCCCTGATACACACTGTTCACACCAGGACAAATTCCTTGGTGTCAGAGGCCATCCCAGGCCACCAGAAAACACACTGGAGGAGGCTCCAAGATGGAGGTGCCCGGGTGGCTGGCGATGGCAGAGGAGTGGGTCCACTGGAGGGTGTCTTGGTGCAACCCAGTGGGTACAAAGAGACATCCAGGTGGGGTGCCTGCTGGTAGGGGCTCCAAGGCGTGACCCTGACATATTTTGTCCTCCAACCCCCTCCGGAGAGGAGCCAGGATGCGGGGAGATGGCAGGACAGGTGCAGGCTCTGTCCAGGTGCTCTCCATCTGGTGTTGCTGGGAGAGGGCATCAGCCTTGGTGTTCTTCACCCCCGGACGATACGACAAACTGTTTGAAGAACAGGGCCAAGCATGCCTGCCTGGGGTTGAGCTGTTTAGCCTGTTGAATGGTGATCAGGTTCTGATGGTCTATCCAGAATGTAAACGGGTCACCGCCGTCCTGGAGCCAGTGATGCCATTCCTCCAGAGCCCACTTGATGGCCAACAGCTCGCAGTCCCCTACCCCGTATCGCTGCTGTGTGGGGTTGAATTTTCTGGAGAAGCAGCTGCATGTGTGCAACTTCTGGTCTGGATCTCGCTGAGAGAGGATGGCTCCTACGCCCACATCGGAGACGTCCACCTCTACAACAAAAGGCTTGGATGAATCTGGATGGAGAAGGATGGGTGCTGAGGTGAATAGGGTGCAGAGGGTCCTGAAGGCTTGGTTGGCTTGGCGGTCGAGGGTGAATGGCTTCTGAAATGGTTTGGTGAAGGCAGTAAGAGGTGCCACAATTGAACTGAAGCCCCGTATGAATCACCAATAGAAATCGCCAAACCCCAGAAAGCATTGTAGCTGTTTAAGCATCTCAGGTAGGGGCCAAGAACGCACAGCCTCCAGCTTCTGGGGATCCATGGCCACACCTTGGGAGGAGATCACGAAACCAAGAAACATGCTGGGTGTGTTCCTCTAGGGTCTTGGAGTGAATGAGGATGTCGTCTAGGTAGGCGAAACATCATCTACCCAGCATGTCGTGAAGCACATCATTAATGAGGTGTTGGAAGGCCGCCGGACTGTTGCACAATCTGAATGGCATAACCAGGGTCTCGTAGTGGCCGGTTGGGATTATGAACGCCGTCTTCCACTCATCGCCCTCTCTGATACGGACCAAGTTACAGGCGCTTCGGAGGTCGAGCTTGGTGAAGAAGCATTCAGGGCGGTGTTGGTGAGTGGGAGAGGATGGCGGTTTTTGATGGTTATCCGGTTGAGCCCCTGATAGTCGACGCAAGGAAGGAGACCCTGTCTTTCTTCTTAACAAACCCCGTGGCTGCAGGAGAGGACGATGGTCTGAGGGTGCCCTGATGGAGTCCTTTGGTGACAAACTCCCCCATGGCCTTCCTGCCAAGAGAGAGAACAGATGGCTGCGGGGTGGTGCCGCGCCAGGCTGCACATCTCGGCCCTCACCTGGAGGCAGAGCTCTTGACAGGTCAGACCCCATTGTAAAACCTTGCGTTGGGTCCACGAGATCAGGGGATCGTGTTGGAGGAGCCAGGAGTATCCCAAGATGATAGCAGATGACGTGACACGGGTGATCAGTAGGGGGAGCATTTCCGAGTGCTCCCCGATGGTCATGGAGATGGGTCGGGTTTGGTGGGTGATGGGACTGATATAAAGGGGCAATGATGGTAATGGGCCAAGATAACATCTCAAATTCCACCCCCAATTGAGCAGCATAAGCCTAATAGATAAAATTACCAGCCACTCCCGAGTCAATGAAAGAGGTGGTCACGATCCGTTTGGTGGCCCAATTGCAAGCATACCTGGAGTGTTAGTTGAGAAACGGTCATTAGACAGGAGGTGGCAGTCAGCGGACCAGATAAGTTTCTCCCCCTATTCACCTGGTCTGACCGTTTCCCGGACAGAGAGAACAGACTGCACAATGGTGATCGGGGGAGGAGCAATAGACACAAAGACCTTCGCGATAGCATCGCTCCTTCTCCACCACAGACAGGGAGGTGTGCCCAAGTTGCATGGGTTCCCCGGCTCCAGTGGAGAGGGCCTCTGAGGCGAGTGGAGGTCTAGCAGCTGATGTGGTGGCTTCAGAGCTGGATCTGGTCAGGGGAGTCGCGGCTGGGAGGGCGCGAGTGGTAGCCTTCGAGTGGGAACAGATCTGAAGATCCACCCAGAGACTCAACTGAATCATTCCCTCCAGCGCCTCTGGGAGTTCCGACCCTGCCAGCTCGTCTTTCAGGCGATGAGCCAATCCCTCATAGTAGGCGGTGCAGAGGGCGGAGTCACTCCACATAGTCTGCACTGCCAGCGGGCGGGTACTTACTAGTGGGGTGATCTCCCTGCTGCAGGTGATAAAGCAGGGAATCAACCTCCACCACGGGCTCAGGGTGTTGAAAAGCGGCGCTCTGCTGACTGGTGAACTCCGGGTAGGAGAAGGCGGCATTGCAGTCGGACCTCGGGACCTCGTAGCCCACTCAGCTGCCTGCTCATTGAGAAGGGAGTTAAGAAGCACGATGCAGCTCTGATCCAAAGGATAGCGGGCTGGCTGGAATTCAAAGATGAGAGAGAGGTTGGTTAAAAACACCTCACACTACCCATGCATCCATTCCACTTCTCAGGTAGTGACATTTTGGGGAGAACATTCACATTAGGTGGAGGAGGAGTTTGGTCTGCGGCTCAGGAAAACGGCTGGCAGGTCTTGGTGTGCCTTCTGCAGGGTAGTGAGCTGCGTACACAGACACGCTGCCTCCTGCTGAAGGTTAACAATCTCTACTGGCTGCCGGTTCACCATGTCCACAAGAACGGCAATGTCCGCTGGGCTTACAGTGGACTCAGTCATTCTGTCACATATCAGGATCAGAATCGAGCTGAGAGTTCACCCAGTGTTGTGTAGTGAAAGAGCCCAATCGCGGATTCAAACAAAACAGTTGGCAGACCATGCCTTTTGCTCTGAGAACACTCCATTTAATGAGATAAGACTCCCAACAGGAACACACGTTCTCACAGTAGGGTATATAGTTGGTTCCGAAGAGCCGAGTTACTCACGACTAGTTGAGTTGAGGGATAAGCCGGCATTGAACCCAAATGACTGAGTGCAGACACCTACCAACTTCTTGTTTATATACCCTTAGAGGTGAGTCATCTCCTTTGCCTAATTGACCTCACCTGGCTGGTGCGTGTGACAACCATCTCCATTTCTTTCTATCCTCTGCATCTTCCTTTCTCACACCAACTGCCTGCATGTCCTCAGTCACCACATACATAAACATCCTTATAGGCTTTCCTCTTTTCCTCTTCCCTGGCAGCTTCATCTTCAGCATCCTTTTTCCAGCATACTCAGAGTCTCTCCTCAGCTGACATCCAAACCAATGCAATCTTGCCTCTCTGACTTTTTTCACCCAAAATGTCCAGCTTAAGCTGTCCCTCTAATAAACTGATCCTGCCCATCCTCATCACTCCCAACATTTTCACCTCTGCCACCTCTAGTTCTGCTTCCTGTCTTTTCATCAGTGCCAAACCAAACAACATAGCTGGTCAACCATACAACTATTATTTTATACACCTTTCCTGTCACGCTTGCTGGTACCTGCCTGTCAGAAATCAATCCTACCTTTCTTATCCACCCATTCCTCCATTCCTCCCTCTTCAATAAATCTCTATCACACTTCTCATTATTCTGAACTGTTGAAACTAAGTCTTTTTCTGTCTTAGTCATTCCTCTCATTTCCAGGGCATCTCCCCACTGTCTCCTCAACCTGTTCTCTGTTCTCACTACAGATTAAGTGTCATTTGCAAACATCACAGATAGATAGATAGATAGATAGATAGATAGATAGATAGATGCCTTTATTGTCACTATACAAGTACAGTGAGACAACATTTGAAGCAAAACAGCAGACGCACATTGTGCAGAAAAAAAACACACATCGTGCAGAAAAAAGGTTTAAAACTAGGTCTAACAAAAATAAGTAATATAGTAATATTAAACTAGAAGGAACATTTCGGAAAAAAATTTAAATGGGCCTGCCATCAAGGAAACAATCTACAGACTCCATAGCAGCCATCTCCTACACCATAGCAACTGCCTAAAACTACTTAGCAACCATCTTCTACACCATAACAACCACCTTTTATACCTCAGCAACCACCCATAAACTTCAAAGTAACCATCTCCTACACCATAGCAACTGAGTAAAAACTACTTAGAAACCATGTCCTACATGATAGCAACCACCTTTTATACCTTAACAACCACACAAACTTCATAGCAATGATCTCTTACATCATAGCAACTGCCTTTCATGTCTTAGCAACCACCCAGAAACAGCTCTGTCCCAATATTTTTGGCCATCTAGTTTAGTTTAAACAGGTGTGTCCCAATACTTTTGGCCATATAGTTTAGATTAAACAGCTATGTCCCAATACTTTTGGACATGTAGTTCAGTATAAACAGGTGTGTGTCACAATACTTTTGTCCAGTTTTGTATGACAGCTGTGTCCTAATACTTTTGGCCATATAGTTCAGTTTAAACATGTGTGTCTGTGAGGACATGGCCTGAGCTCTCATATGAAGTCTCAGTGACCAAACAGTGACCAAACACTGAAGACATACAGTGACCAAATCATTCTTCTGAAACTGCATTCATTTCAATGGGGTTAAAAATGAATGCAAGTAAAGGGGCGGGGGGGGGGGGTTTGGGGGGAAGGGATGAGCGATAAACAAGGAAAAGGCAAGTGCTAGTCATAACCGACCACAGTTGTGTGTCAAGGACGTTGGCCTGAGGTATCACATGAAATTTGATGGGTTTCGGACGAAGCGTGTCCGAGCAGGACTATCTGAAAGTTGAGCTCTATTCATGCCATATGGGATTTCTGCCATCTTTGTTGGCAAGTAGCAGAAAATCAAAATGCCAACAAAAGTAATACCACATCTCGTGCTGACGAGCCAAATGTTTTGACATATAGGTTGCCTGGGTGCGCGTCACGGTTCGGACCGCATTAAGTGCGACGGAAGAATAATAAATAAATAAACCGAGGTGAAGAACAATATGGGACTAATAATGGGGCCATTAACAGGCAGGCCCATAATAAGTCTTGAATATTAACAATATAAAGATATACAGTAAGCAGTGAGTTAAGGTGCAAGTAAGATGTTGATTGAGGATATCTACACTGTTCTGTTTCGTATTTCATTACTTGAGATGTTTCAGAGCCCTCTACACCTCTAGTAGCACAAGTTGCTAGTGTTTTGCGCTTTTGGCCTCTATTGATGATGTAGTAAGAGCTGGACTCAGAACAAGCTTGGGAACGGACTGGGGATGTCTTCCACATCCCCTTACGTCTCTTTCTTCCTATGCTCCAAGTTTAGTCTGAGGGCATCGTCGGTATGTGTGTTATGAATGTTGACTTGAAATGTAATAAGGTTGTGTTATTTAGCCTTTGGAAATAATTAATAGATATATCCCTTACACTAGCGTGCGCTAGCAAAGCCAACCTAGCTTATAGACTACTTGTTTACCATACTCTTTGTCTGTGGTGCTATTGTTTTATGACTTATCCTGTATTGTATTTATTTCTCGGTTTTACCCTACTTCAACACCATAAAAGATTGACTAGAGTTCATTGTGTCGTCTGTGTGGTTTGTTGGAGAGGAGTTATCTCGCTGTCGTCTCTGGCAAGGCGTTAGGGCAGGGCAGTATAGTAAAATGACGGCTTCTAGCGAGCTAAGCTTCACGCCTGGAGGACTGAACAATGGGCAAGAGCCACGCATCCCACAGAATCAACTCACCAGGAGGATCTCGTCAAGTAAGCACGACAAATTAACTCCAAGATGTCAAAAAGAGCCTCGATCCCAGGATCCATGAAAGCGCAAGCCGGATAGACTGCAGCAGCATATGCTGCAAAGGAGAACGAACTGAAAGCAAGTTAAAGCAAGCTGAATTAGAGGCTTCAGCACAGTTAGAAAGAGCAAGACTAGAATCACTGCTGGATAAGGTACTTCTTGAAAAGAGGGCTGCAGCTGCAACAGCTGCTGATATGCTAGCTTACGATTCAGAAACACACACAAAGGATTATGTTGAAAGTGCTGCTGAATGCACTCATTCCTTGCACATAAAAAGTGCTCCTGCTAGCATTCCAGAAATTCAGACTTCTGGTCATGCCCATACTTCCGGCTCTTACCATACAATAGGTAAATTACCTCCTCAGTAGGACTATACACCTTCATATTCAGTTTGTTCAACCACAGACCCCTCTCGTTGATAAAGAACCATCAGTGCCAAGGTCACAGCACGGTGATATGCAACAGCCCTTAGGAAATAGCTGTGGTGGCACTGCACGTACTGTTAGGCAATCCTCACCAGCTATCTAGTGCTGCTTACCAGCAAAGAGATTTTGTGCACACTGAAAACAGAGGCATGTCAGACCTTGTTCGATTCATGGCTTGGCGTGAACTTATTTCTACTGGGCTTATACAGTTCAATGACCATCCAGAATGCTTTACAGCTTGGAGAGCATCCTTCATTAACTCAATCAGAGATCTTGATTTCTCAGCTAGTGATCAGCTTGACCTTCTCATAAAATAGTTCTCTTTTTCTTCTCATAAAAAGACTAATCGGAACAGACTAGGCGGATAAGGACTGTGCATGTGAATCAACCAGAAAGAGGCTCAGGGCTATATGGGAGCAGCTCAACAAATATTATGGCGCACCAGAGGTTATCGATCCCAGTTTTATGATGACAGTATCCAATCATAAGGTTTCTTGTCAAACAAATCAGCCTTTAAGGCTGAAAATCCAGTGGCTGTTCTCAAGACAGGAGTGACCCCTAACACCTCACTCGTACCTGGTGACTCTCCACCCACAAGCAAGTTTAACAGTAGAGAGGACACAGCAAAACATTGTCTGCTGCACAATAAACCCCACCCCCTGCACAAATGCCGTGGATTTAGATACAAGCCCATAGAGGAAAGGAAGGCTCTTAAAGAAACATGGAGTATGTTACAAGTGCCACAGAGCCATGCACTTGTCAAAGAACTGTGATGAGGAGGTGAGCTGCACAGAATGTGGAAGCAAGACGTATGTCGCAGCACTCTGCCCCAGCTCAGCCCTGAGGGTCAACGGCTCAGAAGATCCTGCACTGGAGAATGGCGGGGAGACTGCAGTCTTGGCACATGCACCAAGGTGTGTGGAGATGCCATTTCAGGGGCCTCCTGTTCGAAAATATGCCTTGTGAAGGTGTATCCAGCCAGCAACCCCGATGCTGCAGTCCGTATGTATGTCATATTAGATGACCAAAGCATTAGATCACTGGCACAGTCTGAGTTTCAGTACCTTTAACTCAGGCCATCAATCACCATACTCCCTGAAGACATGGGCAGGGACAATAGAAACTGAAGGCAGACAATGATGTAACTTTGTGGTGGAACATATTGATGGGAGCATTATATTTTCACTGACACCACTGATTGAATGCAATGGAATTCTGAATAATCAGACAGAAATTTCTACACCAGAGGTTGCTTTAAGCCATGATTCAGCAGCACGACACTGGATTTTAACCACAGAGGGGAACTGATGAGCCCAGGTAGGCAGACATCAAACATCATCAGCTGCTGTGCACTCTGTTTGTGGATGTTGGACATGGTTTTAGAATGGAGTTCTGAAGCCCTATGCCCCCCGCCCTCCTTGGAGCTGCGCCCTTCATACAACAAGAACAAGTCCTCACCACCCCTGGGATCAGGCTCTCAGCCCCAGGATGCCTTCTTTCCAGGGGACAAAGAGCCAATCAAATAGTGAGAACTGATTGTGTTGGGGCATAATGGGTCAAATAGCAAGCAGCAATAAAGGCTGTAGGAGGAGTCGTCTCACCCTTTACAAGAGACTCAAACCCAATGGTGTCAAACCTGATGTCATTCACAACATCTCAACACTCTGGTTTCAAAGGCCCTGAGCAAGAAGAGCCAGCACAGTATCTGCTATACACTGTCAAGGAGTCATTCTGTAATAGTGGAGTACACACATGACCCTAACACAGATATGTTCCAGATTGGCTGTTCCACAGAGAGCATGATTGACTTTGTGGTGACGGACACGGTGGGCAGTAGCGGTGGTGGAGGTGGACAGGGTCAGGGTCAAGGTGGTGCAGGAGCCCAGAGCCAATCAGCCCAGAGCTATGCCTCTTGCATCATGTGTGAGCACAGCACCCCTACACCGCTGCATCTACGCTGCTGGCTTCGACTCTTCTAAAAACTTTTCCTTGGGGAAAATGGCCTGATGGACGGGCTGACCACCAACAGGGTTCTAGTGATGCACCCTGGAGGCAAGTTTGTGTCTGAACCGGCTCCTGGGGTGTGGAGAGAGATCTCAGTGTGTGGATATGTCTTGGCCCTCCGAGAGACAGCCTTGTTGGGGTCCTCTTTGCTTCAGGAAAGAATCTGTTGCGTTCTCTTTAGACATACGATAAATGTTTCACTGCTTCAAGGTCAAGCCAGATCACAACTTTCTCAGGTTCTTTTGGTTCAAATAAAACAACCCTGAAAAAAAGGTTGCAGAGTTTTGCATGAAGGTACATGTGTTCGGAAATAGCCCCTCTCCAGCAGTGGCTATCTACTGTCTCAGGTGTGCGGTGCAAGAGGGAAAGAGTGGGTATGGAGAAGATATGCAGCAGTTCGTGGTCAGAGATTTCGTGGCCAGTTCGTGGTCAGAGACTACAGCCGAACAGGTGATCAGTCTGCTAAAAACGACTCGAGACATTCTGGCTTGTTCCAATCTCAGACTACACAAGTTGGCCTCAAATAGCAAAAGGGTCATGGAGGCCTTTCCCTGTGAAGATCGGACCACAGACCTGAAGGACCAGAGAAGCTTTGGACTACACTAGGACCTGGATTCAGATTGTTTCACCTACAGAGTGCAGGATGAAAGAAAACCATTCACTCCACAAGGAGTCCTCTCCACGGTAAACAGTCTGTATGATCCTCTTGGATTTGTCTCTCGTGTGACAATTCGAGGAAAAGCACTCCTTCGAGATCTCACCTGTGATTCTCCTGACTGGGACGCTCCACTGCCTGCAGAAAAGGAGAAGTTGTGGGACAGCTGGCAAGATTCTCTTCAAAATCTGCAAAACTTAATACTCCCCAGGGCCTACACATGTGTGTCATTGTCTGCAGCAGAGCACGTAGAACTATGTGTCTTCTCAGATGCATCAGAATGGTCAGTCACTGCAGTTACCTATTTAAAGACTGTAGATGCACATGGAAAATGCCACACAGGACTGATATCAAGCAAAGCCAGACTTGTTGCATGCCCAGAACACACCATTTGGAGCTGTGCGAAGCGGTTATGGCAGTAAATCTGGCAGAGACCATCATGTCTGAAATTGACATCACGTTTAATGCAGTCACATTCTACACGGACAGCAAAATTGTACTCGGGTACATTTTCAATGAAAAGAGGAGATTCTACGTATATGTGAGCAACCGTGTTCAAAGACGGTATATACACACATGACACAATCCTGCAGACATTGCAAAATGGTCAGTCCCAGCAGAACACCTGGGAGACACAATGTGGTTCACTGGACCAACATTCTTGTCTCAGCCAGACAACATGCCATCTACTGAGCGGACATATGAACTGTTACAGACAGAACAAGATCCTGAAATACGACCAAAGGTGACCACACTGTCCACTGTAGTGCTCAAATATTTTGGCTCCCAGCGTTTCGATCACTTCTCACACTGGAGCTCTGTAATACGGGCTGTTGGTGCTCTGATCCACCTCATTCAGGGCTTCAGAGAGAAAAAGAACAGTGTGAAATGCAGAGGATGGCATCACTGTCACATGCCCTTAACAGTGGACTTTCTTAATCTGAGTGCAGCAGTTATCACTAGAACAGTCCAGCACGAAGCCTTTGAGAAAAAGCTGAAATGCCTCACATCCAACACAAAGATCCTGAAGGACAGTCCACTCTGGTCTCTGGATCCGTTCATTGACCAAGAAGGCCTTCTGAGAGTAGGCGGACGTCTCGCTGCTGCCGACCTGAGACTAGATAAAAAGAGACAGCTGATCTTGCCTGGACGCCACCACGTAGCCATCCTCATAGTATGCCACTTTCATGAACAGGCACAACATCAAGGACGCCATTTTACTGAGGGGGCCGTCAGTTCCGCTGGCTACTGGATAGTGGGCGGTAAGAGATGCGTCAACAGAGTGATTTTTAAATGTGTAGTATGTCGTGGAATGTGAAGTTAAAAAAATGGCTGACCTGCCACCAGACTCAGCACTGAGTCACCCTTCACTAATGTTGGTATGGATGTTTTCAGGCCATTGACTGTCGTCACACGCTGCACAAGGGGAGGACATGCTGAGAGTAAGAGCAGGTCTCTTTACTTGCTTATCTCTCAGAGCCATTCACATAGAGGTGATCGATTCGCTAGATGCCTCTAGCTTTATTAATGCCTTAAGAAGGTTCCAAGCTATCCAAGGACCAGTGGAACATCTACGTTCTGACAGAGGAACAAACTTCATCGGGGCCTCCAAGAAATTTAAAATTCCCTCAAATGCTGATGAGAAATCAATGGAAAGATTCCTTTCAGAACAGAGTTGTACATGGACATTCAATGTCCATCCTCTCACATGGGAGGGATTTGGGAGAGGATGATCGGTATTACACACCGCATCTTATACTCAATGTTCATGCATATGGGGTCTTCTAAACTCACACACGAGGTGCGCACAACTTTCTTAGCTGAGGTTTCTGCCATTGTGAATAACCGTCCACTTGTGCCTGTGTCCACTGATCCGTCATCCTTACACCCGCATCACGTCTGACTCAGAAGGTGGGCCCCTGTCCACCTCCTACTAGAGAGTTTGACCACAAAGACTTATTCAAACGGCAGTGGCGTAGAGTTCAAAGCCTGTCTGACACATTCTGGGAGAGGTGGCGGAAACAATACCTGGTGACATTGCAACCTCGCAGGAAGTGGACATCCGACCAGCCTAATCTCAAGAAGGGAAGTGTAGTGCTTCTCAAGTACGTTCAGTGCAAAAGGAACGACTGGCCTTTGAGCATTATCCCCCAGCAAAGTAGGACGTGTATGCAAAGTCCATTTGAGGATTGCCAGAAAGTATGGCACCAAACTATTTCTCAGACCCGTGAATAAACTGGTGTTGCTTATTGCTCCAGATAAATAAGATGTAGATGGTTTGAATGTGTTTAAGAATTTAGGTTCATTTCTTATGTTACATCAGTGAAGGTGTAACTAAGTCGTGATGTGTTTATTTTGATATTCAGGGGAAGGGAAAAAAAAGGGTGAAACCCTTTGGGTATCTGGGAGTGTTCACTTATCACATTTCATTAATTGAGATGTTTCAGAGCCCTCTACACCCATCTAGTGGCGCAAGTTGGTAGTATTTTGTGCTTTTGGCCTCTATTGATTATGTCATAAGAACTGGACTGAGAACAAGTTTGGGAACGGTTGCGGTCTTCCACATCCCCTTACGTCTCTATCTTCCTATGCTCCAAGTTTAGTTTGAGGGCATCGTCGGTATGTGTGTTATGAATGTTGACTTGAAATGTAATAAGGTTGTGTTATTTAGCCTTTGGAAAT
>JBBJLS010107513.1:0-19304 GCA_037577275.1 Bryconaethiops microstoma
GTGTGTGTGTGTGTGTGTGTGTGTGTGTGGGAGAGAGAGAGAGAGAGAGATAGAGACAGACCGAGCACTGGAGTCGTGTCAATGAATCACCCAGGTGTACACAGCGAACTCCTCAGATTTGAATGAGCACCTACAGAGCTGCATTAACACCTGCTGTGTTCTTATATGTCTAATCAGAGGTTTAACCCCCAATGTAGTGTGTGTTTGTGTGGTGTGTGTGTGTGTGTGTGTGTGTGTGTGTGTGTGTGTGTGCGCAGTGGTGGGCCCACAGTGATTGAACTTCCTTTGTATGGCCACACATATGACACAGTTGTACGCCAATGACACAATTTAGAAATATCTAAATGCTGAATTATGTACCTCATCAGTTTCCTTTCAACACCTCACATGTCCCTGATGTCTGTTTATCTCACACAATGCATCTCATCAATGGTAACAAACAGGAAACATCTAAAGTCTATATCTTTTTTGCTCATCATCATCATTATTTTTTTGTGGGGGGTTGGGGTGGGCGGTTGATTGAGCATTATTTTTTGGAATGGAGCTGTGTGGTTTACAGTAGTATAATATATGTGTGTACTGTATCTGTATCAGTACATTTTGCTCGGTATCAGAAAAGCTTTGATCTGCAGCTGTGAATGAACATCATGCAGCCCAACAGCCATTAATACATCCGCTCCCCCTGCTGTAGAGATAAAGCTAATTATACCAGCTATTACACAAGCCCATTCAACTGGAGCGGTTAATCCATCATAAATAAACAAACAAGATTATTGCCACCCCCTTTATGACGCTGTTTTTTTTTGTTTTGTTTATCCTCCCTTAGTTGTTCCTGTACTTTCCCTTTGAGGCTCAGAGTGTCTTCATGTTCTGTTCTGTTCCTTTTTTTCATCATTGTGTTCTGAACCAGACATCTCTCCCTTCCCCCTTACTTTTCCTCCTCCCTTCCTGCTGCCAGAGTCTCACTTTCTTCCTCGGTCTCCTGCTAGTGCCATTGCTCGCTACCATGGCAACGTGCTGCCAACAATTCCCTTTAAGGCCAAGGCAGAGATGTTGCGATAGGACTCTTTCCTTTACCATGATTGTGTCTGTCTGTCTCGCGGCCACACCTACCAAAAATCACTCTGAAATCAGGATTTACACAGGGACACTAAGGTCCCAATCTCTTCCGTTAGTGTGAACAATGATGTGAGTTATGTCTTAACCTGAGAGAGCACAGATTTGTTCTCATGGTGTTTTACATTGCCAGTTTATCGACAACACCTACATTGTGTCTACATCCATGAGTCATTTAATCAAAAACACCCACCATATAGGTGCACATTGTAGATTCACAGTGTCTGGCTGCAGCCCGTTTAGTTGCCAGTCGATCAATGAAAGGGACCATAAGAGGACCCCTGGTAACCAGAATTGATTCATACAGCAGCAGCTGTCAGCTCAGCATTTACAGGACTGACATGTCAGTACAAGATTGAATGCTAAGTTAAGAATAATTGAGCAATCGAAAATGTCCTTTCAGCAGTGAAGAGCCACTACAGAGTTTAGTGTTTTAAGTTCAATGAGTTCAATTCGTTGAACTTAACTGATCAGAATCAGAATCAGTAAACTGCATTGATCCTTGAGGAGGACATTGTTTATACTGTGACTATATAGAAAGAAAGAAACACAAAGACAAGAACAATATAAAATGTTCATGAAGTTCATGAAAATGAACTGTAAGTCAAATAAAAGTCAAAATAAACTCTCCAGAAATACTTAGAAAATTCTTAATACAAAATATTGTCATGCTTGGTCTGGAGAAGGACGCAAACACAGAGACCAGAGTACAACAGAAAGGTATATTTAATAAGGTTTTTTCAATCTTTCATGTGCACCCATCTGAACTCAAACTTTGGATATGAATCCCGATCCTGGAGGACCTTCACTCCGGGGGACTCTCCCAATAGAAGTCAGCCCTTCACTCCGTAAAGAAATTACTGCCTTCAGAGGCTCCTAACTCTTGCTCCACGCTTCTTGGAGTTCACTCAATGCACCGACTCTCTTTATGTCCCACCTGTGAACACAGAGGAAAGGAGACATACACACAAGCCCCAGTTAAATGACTCAGTCCACAGGATGTCTGACTCGAGACCTCCACTGCCACTGAAGAGACGTAGGAGTCGTAGACCGTCCACTGGGCGCTAGGGGGGGTTCCCCTCCTTGGCACGAGCAGGCTGAGACTTCAAGCACCTTTCTGTAAACACACTAAATCCCAAAATTCCCGAACCAGAGCAGCACATAAGTTTTGGGTGACCACACAAAGATTCACTGGATTGGCTAGGCATTTATTCACACACACTCACGCCGATAACCTATCACACGACACGGACCATTAACTCATTCATTGAATGAAACATGAGACAGGTGGACTTGTCATTAGGTGCCTAGTAACCCCGCTGATGAGCTGGGGAGGCTCCTCCTCTCACCTGGGTTGTCTAGACGCCTAATGACCACACACATGACAAGCCATACCTCGCACACATGTGCCCAGGGTTGCATGCCACCTAATACTCAGACGATAGGCTCCTTAGGTGGCGTGGCTGAGACATACCAGACGTACCAGAAGTTGGCTGACCTGGTAGGCCGGGGCCCCCTCGATCTCAATAGCCGCAGGGAGAGTGGGCTCCACCTCGCCTCCATCCAAAGGTCCTGCCACCACTGGTCTAAGAAGAGAGACATGAAAGACAGGGTGAACCCACATGTGAGATGGTAATTTTAGTCTGTAAGTCACAGGGTTCACCTGTCTTTCGATTTCATAAGGCCCAAGGAAATGAGGGGACAACTTACGTGATGGTGTCTTTAATTGGAGGTCCCTAGTGGAGAGCCAGACTCTATCATCTACCCGGTAAACCAGCACCTCCCTCCAATGCCGATCTGCAAACCTCCGAAATCGCCCCACCACTCTATTGATGGACGTGTGTCCCCTACCACACCCGCTCGGCCCTGTGGAACCAACTATTTATTTTTGGAACATCAGAGGACTCACCATCCCAGGGACAAAGCGGGGGCTGACGCCCGAGCACACACTCAGAGTGTGTTAGCCGGTCGCAGAGTGACGCAGTGAGTTCTGGGGATACTCCGCCCAGCCAAGGTACTCTGCCCAGCCGTGCTGCTGCCCATGGCAGTAAGCCCGGAGGAAGCGACCCAGATCCTGCACTGACCGTTCAGCCTGGCAATTGGATTCAGGGTGATATCCAGAGGTCCGGCTGACAGTAGCGCCCAGTTGTTTTAAAAAAAGTAGCTCACACACGGGATATAAACTGGGGGCCTCGGTCAGAGAGGATGTCCTCCGGCATGTCATAGGGCAGAAACACGGCATTAAAGAGCACCTCAGCAACCTCAAAGGTGGTGAGGAGAGAATGAAATGGAAGGAACCGGAACCCTTTTGAAAACCGGTCCACGACCACCAACACTACAGTGTACCCTTTCGATACCAGGAGGTCCGTGACAAAATCCACCACAATGTGGGACCATAGCCTCTGCGGTACAGGCAGGGGCGTTAATTTCCTGGCAGGCAGCTGACATGGTGTCTTTAATACAGCGCAAATGGAACAAGACCTCATCACAATGAGCGCTGATGGTATTATCGGCTGACTTGTTTCTGGCTCTTCGGGCACAGGATAGCATCTCGATAAGGCATCCACCCTTTCATTTCACGAGCCTGGACAATACGTGATTTCATAATAAAACCAGCTAAAAAATAGGACCCACCGAACCTGCCCTGGGCATAGGCGTTTAGTGTGCCGAATATATTCAAGGTCACGGTGGTCTGTGAACACAGTGAAGGGGGGCCGAGCCCCCTCCAGCCAATGTCACCACTCCTCTAGTGCCTCTTTGACCGCCAGCAGTTCACGGTTAGTGATATCATGGTTTTGCTCCAGGTCAGTCAGCTTCCTAGAGAAGAAAGCGTACGGGTGTAACTTGCGACGGGCCTTGTAGTACTAGGACAGCACCGCTCCCAACCCAACCTCTGTCGCATCTACTTCTACTGTAAAAGGTTTTGTGGGGTCAGGAGGCTTCAGCATTGGAGCAGTGGTGAATAGAGTCTTTAGATGCATGAAAGCTTCTTGAGCGGCTGCCGTCATCCTCAGCTGCTTGGGCTTTCCCTTTAATAGGCTGGTTAGAGGTGCTGCCACAGTTCTAAAGTTTCTGATGAATCGGTGATAAAAGTTTGTGAATCCCAGAAACCTTTGCAGTTCTTTGACTGTTGTGGGCTCTGGCCACTCTGTCACTGTCGTTACCTTACCCTCATCCATCGCGACCCCCTCTGGGCCTATACGATAGCCGAGAAATGAAAGTTCCCAGAAATGAAACTTGCATTTCTCGGCCTTACCATATAACTCGTGATTGAGCAGGTGGTGGAGGACCGCATGCACGTGCAAAACTTGCTCACTGAAGGTTTTCGAATATATTTATGTCATCCAGGTACACTATCATGAGTTTCTGCAACCAGTCCCTAAATATGTCATTCATTTGGACTTGGAAACAGGAGGGAGCATTTGCCAAGCCATATGGCATTACCAAATAATGGTAATACCTGGATGTAGTACTGAATGTGGTCTTCCACTCATCCACTGCCCTAATCTGACGAGGTTATATGCACTTCGTAGGTCAATCTTAGAGAAAACACTCATCTTAGAGAAAACAGCTGTTCGATGACCGGGGTGATGAGAGGGAGAGGGTGTGGGTACTTAACTGTAACCACATTGAGCCCATACTTCTCTATAAAGAAGAAGCTAGCCGATGCGGGAGAGTGGAACCGGTGTATGTACCCCTGCCGGAGCGCCTCGGAAATGTATTCTTCCATCACCCTTGTTTCTTTTTCTGAGAGCGGGTATACTTGCAACTGAGGTGGCTGTTTACCTGGCAGGAGGTCAATCGCACAGTCCCAGGGTCAGTGTGAAGGGAGATGGGCAGCTCTAGGTGCACTAAAAACCTTGATTAGATTGTGGTACTGTGAGGGTATGTGGACCGGAGCCTCTACCAGCGAGCTCTCCATTGAGGTGGTTGCTACCACAGTAGCTTGACAATGAGCACCCCAATTGGGGCCCCATTGTTTGATGCTCGCAGTATCCCAATCCAATATGGGGCTGTGAACATTCAACCAGGGTAGACCCAGAACCATGAGCGGCACGGAGTGCTCGAGGACATAGAACTTTAATTGCTCTTCATGTTTTGGGTCTATCCTGATCTGCAAGGGTTTGGTCTCCCAGCTAATGGATCTTCCTCTGATTAACTGCCCATCTAGAGTGCGGACAAGGATGGATTCTGATAATCTCTCGCCTGGGAGCCCATCGCCCTGGACACGAAGTTCCCAGCCGATCTGGAATCTACAAGGGCATACACAAACACAGAAAGGTTAGAGTGCCACATATGCACCAAAATTTACACTGGTTTTGTTCTGATTGCATGAGAGACAGAGTTAATGAGAATGATTTGATGTTAGGCCAGAGAAGCATATGCCCCTTTTCCCCACAGTCCCACAATCTTTCATGTTCGTGAGCTGTTCCAGCTGGGTCCCGTGGCTCGCAACCTTTTGATGTAGCTCGTCCACATCGATAGGCAGGGGGACAGCTGCGGTGTCCATTTTGTAGGCATGGTTACCTGTCATGCTTGGTCTGGGGAAGGATGCACATGCAGAGGGCAGAAAAGTGTATTTAATAAGGTTTTTTCTTTCTTTCTTGTGTGCTAGGCTGGCACGTGCACAAACACACACGCACACACACACACACACACACACACACACACACTTGAACTCAAACTTAGAATATGAATCCCGATCCTGGAGGACCTTCACTCTGGGGGACTATCCCAATAGAAGTCAGCCCTTCACTCCGTATGGAACCCACTGCTTTCAGGGGCTCCTAACTCTTGCTCCACGCTTCTTGGAGTTCACTCAATGCACCAACTCTCTTAGTGTCCCACCTTGGAACACAGAGGAAAGGAGACATACACACAAGCCCCAATGACGCAGTCCACAGGATGTCCGACTCAAGACCACTGCCACTGAAGAGACATAGGAGTCGTAAACCATTTTGGCAGTGGGGCAACATGGCGGCGTGCATGAGTGCAGTGACTTCGTGTTCCCCAGTTCGGTGTTTTTCTAAATGTTTTTTTGTTTGTATCCTGGTGTGTGTGTCTAAACTTTGTCACATAAAATACATCTACAGCTGGCAGGAACTCATAAACTGCGATTACAATCTGGCACAGCTATAACGTCGGACTTTCAGCAGGCTCATAACATACCCATAGCACGACCAGTGGGGACTCCGTGGATTGTGGTCGGAACGACGGACCAACGGACCAGCAAGAGGCGCAGGCAGAGGATAGAGTGGAAGAAGAAATGGGGCTGCAGAGCAGGCTTACTCTTCAAATTAAGAAAACACCCAATGAAACCTCCTCTGCCAAGTATACTCCTCACAAACACCAGGTCCATCAAGTGAACAATATGGAACTTCTGATTGCTAACAACAAGTCAGTCCTGCTGTGTTATTATCATCACCAAGTCATGGCTAAACCTAGACATCCCTGAGGCTGCGGTACAGTTAACGGATTGTTCACTATATTGCCAGGACCGCAATAGCGACTCTGTTAAGAGAAGAGGGGGTGGACTGTACATTTTTGTACATAATATTTGGTCCACACAGAGCCGCATAATAGACAATTATTGCTCGTCGGACATTGAGACCTTGTCAGTTATACACAGACCTCTTTATCTGCCAAGAGAGCTAACAGCAGTTATCAGCACAGCTGTTTACATCCCACCTGATGCTAACACTAGCATAACTCTCAACTACCTGTATGATATAATAAACAAACAACAGAAGACTTATCTGGATGGCATTCACATCATTGCTGGTGATTGTAATCAGGGATGTCTAAGAACTGTACTTCCCAATTTTAACACAACATGTGAAATGTCCTACATGGGGAAGGAATACACTTGATCACGTGTATTCCAATATAAAGCATGCCTATAGAGCTGTGCCCTTCCCTCATCTTGGCCTGTCTGATCATATCTGTCTGTTTCTTGTCCCAGTTTTTACACTCCTTAGGATGAAGGCAAAGCCCTCTGTAAAAACAATTCAAACGTGGCATGAAGGAGCTCTCTAGCAGCTACAGGACTGTTTTGAAAAGACTTATTGGGATATTTTTAAACAACATGACCTAGGGGATTACACACAAACTGTCCTGTTTTACATCACCAGCTGCATTGAAGATGTCACTGTGAGGAAGCGAATAAGGGTTTACCCTAACCAGAAACCTTGGATGACGAAAGACGTCCGAACACTCCTCAAACCTCGCGACAAGGCTTTCAAGGCAGGAAACAAAGCGCTCTACACCATTGCAAGAGCTGACCTGAAACAGGGCATCAAACGGGTTAAGTAGACATACAAAGAGAAAATTGCCAACAATTCCAGGCAGGTATGGTAGGGACTACAGCAACTCACTAACTATAGGGGCAGCACCAAAACCGATGGTAACAGCACTGCTTCACTGGCGGATGAGCTTAACTGCTTCTTCGCATGGTTTGAAGTAAAAAATCCACCCTCCCATTGCTGCTTCCCTGGTATGGACACACAGCCACTGACTGTACAGGAACATGAAATGCACCAGCTAATCAGGAAAGTGAACCCTTAGAAGGTGGCTGGCCCAGACGGAATACTTGGGAAGGTGCTCAAGGCATGCGCCTTTGAACTCACTGGGGTCTTCACTAATATCTACAATCTGTCTCTTGCTGAGGCTATTGTTCCATCCTGCCTAAAATCAGCTGTCATCATCCCAATCCTCAAAAAACAGTCATCCAGAGTTTAAATGATTACAGACCAGTTGCTCTCACACCCATCATCACCAAGTGTCTTGCAAAACTTGTCCTGAGGCACATCAAAGGCAGCTTCGATTCAACTTTTGACAACCACCAATTCGCGTACAAGGAGAACAGACGCCATCATCATTACCTTACACACTGCACTGCAGTACCTGGAGCACAGAGGGTCCTATATGCGGTTGCTCTTTGTAGATTACAGCTCCACTATTAACACAATAATACCAGCTATTCTCATCAGGAAACTGCTGGAGCTGGGCCTCTCCTCT
Source organism: Bryconaethiops microstoma (assembly GCA_037577275.1). Classification (NCBI taxonomy): domain Eukaryota; kingdom Metazoa; phylum Chordata; class Actinopteri; order Characiformes; family Alestidae; genus Bryconaethiops; species Bryconaethiops microstoma. The sequence continues at coordinate 8,134 of JBBJLS010107513.1, forward strand.
CACCTCTGTACCTGGATTATGGACTTTCTCTCCAACCACCACCCAAGCTGTTAAACTGGACTCCCATATTTCCTCCTCAATTACTCTCAGCACAGGCTCTCCACAGGGCTGTGATGAGCCCCCTCCTATATTCACTCAACACATATAACTGTACACCCTCCCACACCAGTAACACTATCATAAAATTTGCAGATGACACCACTGTGTTCGGCCTCATTTCAGGATGGAATGAAAAAGCCTACAGGGATGGGGTTCACAATCTGACCCTGTGGTGTCCGGAAAATAATCTGTCATTGAACACTCAGAAAACAAAAGCATTGATTCTGGACTTCAGGAAGAACAAAGTTGACCATCTTCCCATCATGATTAATGGAGACTGTGTGGAAATTGTCTGACAACATCTCCTGGTCAACAACCATCACAGCTGCTGTTAAGAAGGCACAGCGGCACCTGCACTTTCTGCGAGTCCTAAAAAAGCTCAACCTATGTCAAGAACTGTTGTCTTCTTTTTACCATTCAGTAATCAAGAGCACATTACCATACTGCCTCACTGCATGGTATGCAGGGTGATCAGTGGCAGACAGGAGGGCTTTACAGAGGGTCATAAAAACTGCCCACAAAATTATTGACTCCCCTTCTCCCTCACTTGATGACATTGCAAACATTCGCAATTATTACATATTGCTTTTCTGCATTGTTATGTAGTATTGTGATCTGGCACTATTGCACTTTAGATCTTTGCACTCATATTTATACTGCTTATACTGTATGTAATGCCAATTAATCTATCTCGTACCTGCCTTGGTTGGTGTTAAATGTTGTTTGTGGTGTATGAATCTGATTGTGTGTATTCATGTAGCATGTTGATCAATACCACCATGGTAAGCTATTGTAATTTCAATTAATAATACAGTGACAATAAAAGCATCTAATCTAATCCCACACACGTACCCAGGGGCGTGGCTGAGACGTACCAGATGTGACAAATATACAATGCTACATACAAAAATGCTGTAATCAGTAAGAGATATGGTTATAAATATTATAGATAATAAAATAAAATTGCTGCTGAAGAAGTTCACTAAAACCACAAATTGAGGTTTAGATGCACTCTATACAATGTCTGTTATTACACGTAAAAGGGAGAAGTTATAGAGTCTGATGGGTGGGTGTATGACACCAGGAGGAGTTATAGAGTCTGATGGGTGGGTGTGTGACGGGGGAGGAGTTATAGATTGATGGCAGTAGGGAGGAGTTATAGAGTCTGATGGGTGGGTATATGGAAGAGGGAGGAGTTGCCAAGTTATCAGGTCCTCACCCACCACGAAAACAGCTTTTCTGGTGAGTTTTTTAGGTCTTCTGGTGTCTGCAACTTTCGTGCTGCCTTGAGCACACCACAGAATACAATATGGCACTGGCTACTACAGGCCACTACAGATTTACCTCATGGGTCAATTCCTTTGTTCGTTAAGTTTGAAATGTTAGAAGAGAGGACGTGATGAGCTGTGGCCAGAGGGGTAACCCATGACCCAGTCTGCAGTGACTAGGCCCCCTAAAATCCTTATTGAGCTCCTCACATTGTCATTGTCAGAACAAAGCAAAGTGGTAACTTTGCAAGACAATGAAAACATATTGTAAACCATTTATGTAAAATGCCAACTATTTGTCAATTCTTTTTTCATGAATCTATAAAGGATTGTTGGTGTTTCCAAATTAAATAAAAAAGTAAAACAACTATGCATGTATGACTGTGTACAATTTCGTAATAACGCTCCTCACCAGTTAGCTTCCAACATCTCTCTCTCACACACACACACACACACACACACACACACACAGCCCTGATGTCTATTCATCTCTCTCTTATTGCACCTCATCAGTGGTAACTGGTTTCAGTCAGTGCAGCATGATATGAGCCTATTTAAGCAATTGAACATGAGAGAGGCTGCATTATCACAAATCACGGCTGTGATTCAGTCGTTGCAGGTTATTCATGATAACACACATGATAACACTTTTATTGCTTTTATACAACCGTTCTTTAAAATAAAGATCTGGATCTGGAATTTTGAAAGATCTGGAATTTTGCATCAAATGTGCTTTAATATTGGCATTAATAATCATTTACATTCAGTTACACTACAAAGCCATGAGCCATGAAAAAGTTTAGCTCAGCCCTTTCCATTTTTACCAAATTTACACGAATGTTGCTTTGTTCCAGTCAGTTAATAAACCATTTTACAGCCCATCCTGTTTGTTTTTATATTCTGTTCATTTCTGGCAATTTATTCAACTTAAAATTGCCACCACAGCTGCTCACCATTCATAACGCGAACATATTGTAAATAAGGGCTGTGGTAGCATCTCATATGTCATTTCTGTATCCATATTAGACTTACTGAACATTAATAATTTTTTGAATCCCTAAAATGATCCGTTAAAACATGTTTTGTGTGGAGGGGGGCTCTGGGCATACACACCACTAGGTAAGACCCACCAGAGTTTAACAGCTCTGGCCCAAACCATGACTAATATCCCCTAATGCCTGAATTGTGTATATTCTGTAGTCTCTACGTACACACAAGGTGTTTCTAACAAAGTGGCCAGTAAGTCTACACAGTATTTTAATCTGCAGCAGCCCTGCTCTGTCCAATACACTTAAATAAATCCCATACACTGCTCCCACATAATATCTGATCAACGGCTTTCCTGTCGTGGTCCCTTTAAAATGATGGATGAGGTAGAGGGGCTGATAAATTGTGCAGCAGCTGATGGTCTACAGATTCTGTTTAATGGGTATACTGTGGATTTCTTGCTTGTATTATTAGATCATTAGCATAATGGAAGACAGTGCCCTGTCCTGCTCTGTGATTGAATGTCTACAAATGCTGTGGGGGATCACAGGAAGGGATATGATCATTTCTTTCTCTGTTTTTTTACTCAGGCCATTCTCCTCGGCTGCTTCACTATTCTCCCTTTATGGGAGAGCTAGTTTTTTATTTTTCCCCTATCATTTGCTAATTTGTAATTTGTACAGTGTGAAATCATGATGTGACAAACCCCTTTTGTGTGAAAAAAAGAATATACCCATTCTTTCTCTTGCCCCTCCATGTGTGGTATAGACGTGCAGACAGCTGGTAACAGACATATGACAGGCAGTCAAAGATCAACTTATATGGAAACTTAACATACAAACTATGACATTATTGGTGGGACTACAGAGAGAAGGGTAAAAGAAAATGCATATTGGAGCATTAATTTACTTGTGGCACTAAATAATTCAGAACTGTACCCCAATTTTTGCTAAACTGCTGTATGTTGTGCTTGCTATGCTTTTCTGGATAAATGCAATCATTAGGAGATTAGCCACTGAGACATTATGACATTATGCTTTGTTTTTCAGTTTAATAAGATGGTTTTCTTAGCAAGAGCTCATGTTACTAGCATTATTTTTTTTTTGTTGCTTATGTATGACTGATGTGATTTGGAGTCACCACCAAGGAAACAGAAGACAATGGAATGTTACAATCCATCAAGACCCAGATATGTTTAATAACATCACTCCAGAACCTTTAGACTTTTGTGCAGAGCCAAACTGCATGAGAATAAGGTTTCTGTTATGGTAATAGCTCCCAGTCCCAGGACTTTACTGGGTCAGGTGGGAGAATAAGCTAATCCCCGCCACATAGACGTGTGTGTGAAAACCCCAGGTACACCACGTTCTGTAGATGTGAGGAAAACGCATGAATATTCATTTGCATCACGGTGATGGCACGATAGTGTTCAAGGTTCAGTGAAAGGGGGAACAGGAACTTTCCATCACAAAAGGCAAGGTTTTAAACAAACCATAAGGGCCCAAACAAATGTTTTGAACGGAAGCTTTACAAGAAGGCCAAACATTAAAAAAGAACAATGATAAACCATGCAGATCCACTCCTGTATGTTTGCACTGGAAAATGTTGATTTGGTTCTTCTTTAAGAACAATAATGTTTAATCATTTCATTTTGTGCAATATCTCGTTACTAAATCATTTCATTATGTGTAATATCTTATCATGTGCAATAGTCTTACCATGTAAAATATCACTATTAAGGTTAGCATTACTACTGATAGTACACTGCACGTTCCCTGTCATGTTGCTACTACAATTGTACAATTGCACAATCATATTTATTGCCATTCTGTATTGCTGTTACAATTCTGTATTGCTGGTCTGCATCCTTGCACACAACTCTCTGTTGCTAGAATAGTTTTTCCTGTCAAAATACTGTATTATCCTCACTGTAGACGTTGTCAACTGATCGTTGTTTTGTCTTGTCTCGTCTAGTTGTATTGTTGCTCTTGTTCTTTATCCTTTCTGCACTTGTGGTCTTGTGTTCTTTTCTGTCCTGGAGGCACGATGTTTCATTTTTACCGTTTACTGTGTATATATGGTAGTAATGATAATAAAACCTACATGACTTGATCTCTACTACATGCACTAACAGATTCCTAACCACTCTTTGAGTTTCTAGTAATTTACTAAACTGTAAGTTATTTATCTATAATATTTATACCCCCGCATTTGTGTATCTAGCATAGTGTATTTCATGTTGAGTATTAGCTTCAGTGTTTTTATTTAAACTTCATATTTTATATTCTTGTCTCTGGGTCTCTGTGTGTCTGTATAGTCGAAACATAAGCAAATTCCTCTTGGATCAATAAAGGTTTCTGATTCTGATTAAAAATACAATGTGGCAAGAAAAAGTGAAGAAGAATGGGTCCATCATGCTGTTTCCTATGCTAGGGAAGAGCAAAAAGAGAATTTTAAATATGCTAATATCTTATGATAAATCATTTATTTACATTTAATGATTTTCAAATCAAGAACTAGTGACAGCCCAAAAATAGGACTAACAGAATTTGAAATATGCTGAGTCATTCTCACAGGAAACAGATCTCCGGAGGCACTGCCTTAATCATCTCATGTCTTCTGTCTCATTATTGTTCTGCGAGGCTCCTGCACTGTATGAGAATGTCCAAAAGCTTCATGGATGACTCCCCCACTCTTCTATTACCTAACCAGTGTGGGTGGAGTTCATGAATGTACACTCAGTTTTATGAATGCAAAGAATCACATATCGATCCTACATTAGACTACTCACAGACTCTGTGAGTAAATTACAGAAATAACCATCAAAAACAGTTTTTGTCCCTTGAAACACCAGAGGGAATCCTTAGCTTTTTCTAGGCCTCCAGAGAAGCCTAATGATTTCTGGGAGCCAAAAAATACATGTCTGTTATTTTTTTAGTTCATTTATAGTCGATATAATCATGCTTGTCTTTAAACTCCAATACTGCAGCACTATTCTTATTTGGCTTTGTTTCAAAACAATCGCATTATGCTCCTCATACACCAAATTGAAAATTGTCCAATCAGATTTTTTTTCTGATTGGAGATGCACAAACACTATACACTGGAGTTGGCCCCTGAATGTATATCTATCGTAGTCCACTAGCAGCCCGCAATTTTAAGTCTAGGCTTACTAGTATAAGGGACGTGTTTTGTTGTGGACTACAAAGCACCCATGTACATCACTCTAAACGCCAAATTCTGTAAATGTAAATGTAAATATAATGGAGTTTATTTCAGGGTGTTTAGAGGTGTATCTAAGAAACAGATCTTACTTGAGCTATGTCTATTTTTAATGTTCATAGAATGTTTATATGCAAACTCTGAAAAGGAAGTTGGTTCAGGCAGTTTGTTCCGATGATCAGAAAATTCAGATTTTCTTTAACAAAGTTGAAATAGACACCAAAACAGGTTATCAATCCTGCTACATCTTTTAGAAAGAGTTAGAAAGAAAGTTTTTTGGGAATGCTGCTCCTGGAGATTTACCTCGTAAAACATTCACCTTCAACCCTGATTGAAGATTTATCCAGATCATCTATCCATTTAATTAGCTGGATCAAGTGGGTTAGATTTGAGAGGAGGGTTGGTGACCAGTGCCATTGAAGGACAACTTTTAGTTCCCTAAAAAAGAGTGTTTAAAACAGAAAATGTGAAGAACCTTGAAAAGACTTTCAATGGACAGTTCTTTGGAGAATTATTTTTGTATATCCTCCTTAGAGTTTAAACTTTTCCAGATCATCTATCCACGTCACTTGTTAGATCAAGTTTTTTGAGTTCTCTAAAGAACATTTTTTTCAAGAAATTGGAATTCCCTAAAGAACAATTTTTGAAAAAGTGTGAAGAACCTTGTAAAGATTTAAAAAACCATGAACGTACAGGTTCAGTGCCAATTTAAAGGTACTTCTAGGAGACTTTACATTGCATAGAGGTTCTTTAAACTCTAATGTGCTTTACATACACATCTCATTCATAAAAATGTCTCCCCAAAAACTACTGAATGTTTTTTAAAGACCCAAAAATGGCTTTTAAGTGTTTTTAAGAGCGCATTTTATAATCAGGTATTAAAAATACTTGAGTAATTGGAATTGATTATTTGGATTATTGAAAATGAATACTTGTACATTTACTCAATTCAATTTCCATGAGAAAAAATAACTGTCTTACTCCTTGAATTTTAATTTTAATTTTTAAGGCACACGATTTGTGAATCTCAATGTCCAGGAGACTTTTCTCCCTTAGCAATCAGAGTTTCAGTAAGAATTAAACATTTACTTTCACTAAATTACAATTTCTCTTTTTCACCCTTGTCTGTATTAGATCTCTGACACAAATACAGAGTACTATTCAGTCACATGATATCTAATGCAACTTGTAATGTACCATTCAGGTGTTCAGACAATAACAGCTTCTTATTTTGTGAATTATTTCATACTTGTAAATCTAAAATGAAAGTTTCCTAAATGTTTACAGATTAGCTTTTAATATCCACAAAGCTGGGTTTAGTGGCCCTGGATGTAGCTGTACTTAACAAACTGGCAACCCAGTGCAGGTATTCAGCTGCTGGAGGACAACACTTATTTAGAACATTCTGTCTCAACAAAAAAGAGTAGGTGTACATGAGTACAAATCTACAGTCATTCATGCGCAAGCCGGTTAGAACCACTACATGTGTGACAAATGCCTTAGGTCTCAATGATACTTCTGATATACATCCAGGAATGTGAAAAAGACTGTTCAATAGCACACCATTTCAATGGAACACCGTCTAGAACATCTAAAGGCCTCTGAGAAAAGTCATTTTTCTTTTTCCCTAAGTCCATTTCCATTATTCCCTAGTGAAACATGTCCCAGTTCTCCCAGCTGTAGATTATTCATTCATTCCATACACAGTGGACAGATTAATCTCATATGGAAGATAAGCCCAAAGCACAGGAAATAGAAATAAGACCCTGTGGCTCAGAGTTTTACGGTGTAAGAGAATGGAACAGGAGTTAAAAAAGCTTCAGGGGTAAACTCTGATCGTCATTGTTAGTTATGCATCACAATGAGTCACAGATACTGAGTTTGGCAACATTTTCCAAAATAACTATTCAATTAAGAAAATAACATTATATAGTACATTTTTTCACCTGCTCTTTTTTTGTCATGACAAAATGCCCCAAATATACTCTGACACCCATATGCAGAATGTGTACCTAGAGTTGCCAGTTTAATAAGTACACCAACCTTGTAGCTGCACCCACTGCCCAAAATATAAACATCAGCCTTAAAGGCACACACTACTGACTGTAGCCCATCAATTACTGCACATTTTATTCATTCATTCATTCATTCATTCATAGGGAAAGGAGCCATCATAAAACCACCACTGACCACCTATTATTTGGCTGGTGGACTATTCTTAGCACAGTGGTGGTGTGTTGTGGGCACATTAGAATTTGAAGATGACAGTTCAATGGTTGAGATGCACAGTTATTTTACAATAGTGCATTGTAAGAAATATGACTCTGAGATAACAGAAAACAATTTTTCTGTTTTTTATTTTTTGTGCACTATTTTGTCTTTTTACACCCTCCATTTCTCCCTCTACGAGGAATTTAAGACAAAAGTATTGCCACAGGTATCATAAAGGTTTTTCATGACTATTTCTTCACTGAGTACCCCTCTGGACCATCAGAGACGACCTAATGATGTATTTGTTACTTTTAGTTTACATATACATCATTAGGTTTAATTTAGTAGAAATACCACACTTGTATTTAAACTTCTTAATGCCTTAAATTGAAAGTACTGTGGTAATACTCCATGATCAATTATCTGTACTGAGGGCTGAGCTCTAGTGGGCATATTTTATATAATTACTTTCTGGAAATAAGCTTTTAGAGCCATTAAACTTTGTGGCTGTCTGGTTCCCATCATGACTGCTTTGAACAACCCAGCCTCTCTCATAAGCCACATTTCACATCAAACTGTGTGTGTGTGTGTGTGTGTGTGTGTGTGTGTGTGTGTGTGTGTGTGTGTGTGTGCGTGTGCACATATGGCCCTATATGAAGTGCTATTAATAAATATTTAATTTTGTCAACATCATGGAGACATCTGGCTGGTTCATTTGAGGTAAGATGCTTTTTCCTCACAAAAAAATCTTTAAAAAGTTTCCGCTATAGATTATCCACAGGTGCTTACATTGTTAAGAAATTATTTAATAGATTACTAACAGAATTAGGTCTAACGTTCGTATTATATTAATACTTTGAGTTAGAGTGAGAATTTGATTTTTGGTTTAATAGAATCTTTCATATTCAACATAAAGTTCAAAAGCATTGAAATATTTAATTGAATGTTGGTTAATGATAGTCTCTGCAAAACATCTACAGGGGATAATTGCAATAAAGCACTACTGATTTGTCTTCTGCTTGGTTTAGGTTTAGCATAACACTGTGTGTGTGTGTGTGTGTGTGTGTGTGTGTGTGTGTGTGTGTGCTTCTGCATGTAGAGATTTTACCTATGATAGGATCTGTTTCTGAATAACATGAACACTGTCCTGTAGACCCTGTTGCCATGGCGATGGTGATGGTTACTGAAAGGCCTGTTTATGAGCCAGTCACAAAAATATTCACTCATTGTAATTCAATGGCTGGTGACTTCAACGGCAAGGACACGACCTGAGAGGGTTCAGAGAGGCTTTTAGCAAAGACGCAGCTAAATAAGAGAAGACGAGGCAGTAGAGGACTCGAGACGATGACCTCTGAAAAACTGGTTTCTCGCGTCTTGATAAGCGGCCCTGATTCTGACATGACGGTGCACATCGAACAGCAGGGCTTAGAGCGGCGCCCACTCTACAATTTTCCTAAATTATTGATGTTCCAGCTGTCTCACTCTCTTTCTCTGTCTCTCTGTTTCTCTTTCTCGCTGTCTGTCTATATTTCTCTTTCTAGCTCTCTCTCTTTCTCTCTCGTCTCCTAGGCAACCGCATTCCTCCCTGCTCCTCTTCGTGCTGACTCCAGAATAAACTTATATAACTGACACACTTAGCCAGGCCCGGGCGAGCTGAGTTCAGGACGCGCTCAAGGACGCCATGCTCTGGGGCCGAGACATGTTCTTCATATCCAAATGGACCAGAATAGCTCGTTTTGTAGAACCACTTAAAATGCACGCGCACAGCTCTTTTACGCCCCTTTGACACGCTCCCCTTCACGGACCACCGATCAACAGGAAATAGCTGTGGGGGACGCGGGTCTTGCAGTTTCGGCTTTAGGATGATGCGCTTGGAGACGCGCGGTTTGGCTGCTGTCTGTGTGTGAGTGTGTATGTGTGTATGTGAGTGTGTGTGTTTGTGTAACGACAATTCATTGCAGCAGGCCAGCGAAACACACACACGCACATCAGCCAAACAGCGCGTCTCCGAACGCATCATCCTTTAGACCAAACTTTAGCCCACGACCCGCGACCCCCATGGCTTTTTCCTGTCGAAACTGGGTGTGTGTGAGTGTTTTGGATACAGTAGACAATTCAATGGGCTGCTGCAATGGATCGTCGTTCTACACACACACACACCGAGACTGAGCGAAGTAGCATCGTCCTGCAGCGCTTCTCACGGCCCACGCGCTTGGCTGGCTGGCGCTCGTCTGGCCGTTGCCATGGTGGCGAGGCAGCATGCGCTCCCGCGCGCCGGCGCGCAGGATTCCTGCATACAGGCGCGCAGGCACGCTGCCGGTTCCGCAGCCCTCCGTCACTGTGACACCTCCACCAGACTGCACCAAATTCCAGCCAATCGGGCGCGCAAACCCGAGACCCACGTGCTTTATTCACAAATTCGGGGGTTCTCTCAATTCAGAGCAGCAGCTCCATATACTCTCGCGCGCGGTGACTCATACACCCCCCCCCGCCATGCATACCCCCCCCAGCACTCTGGGCACAGATGCGTCTCTGTTAGACTTACCTGCACTGATTTCATTGATAAGACCACCTTTTTCTCCTTGTAGCACAAAATGTAAAAAATGTGAGCATGATAATCCAAGCTAAAGTGAAGAGACCTTCTAAACTGAACTACATATCACATATTACAGTATTTACAGTTTGTATAGTCCGTTTATGATGCACTTAAATGAAATGTGTAATTAAATATACTACGAACATTTCATACAATGTTATTTAGATCACTTTTTGATTTTTTATTACCCTCAACCTTATTAAGTGACGTTGGGTCGTGTCTGGGGAACCTCAAGAGCTGAACAAACTCCTGGGGCCCCGCGTTAGTGGCATTGTAAAACGATTAACCCTTTATAATCCCAGGTGTAGTTTCCAGTTCAGTTTGTTACAAAAAACAAGTTTCAGCACCATGGACAGCGACGAAGCCACCGTGAGGCCTTTCTGAACACGTTTGCTCACCGAAGCCCCGAAAGCCCACCCGTAGAGACGCTCATCAGTAAACACACAGCCCAGTTTATTCAGTGTCACCAGGACCTCGCTCAGCTTTCGCATACTCTTACATAATGGAAATATTCGCTGAAACAGCCTTCATCCGCATCTCCGCCGTGCAAGCGTGGTCCCTTGCCTGCCAAGCAATGACGCAAAGATCTAAGCACCCCCCACGCTGTTGCTTTTTATATTTAAAGCATCAAAACGACTCAAATTACAGCCTTATTTCAGTCAGGATTAAGCATAATGAAAAATGCACGTAAACCCATTGTAAATCTGTAATTTAAAAAGGAAAACAACCATCATTAACTAAATTAAAGTGATAGAAACGAGCCTGGAGTGTATTTATATTCATATATA
>JBBJLS010107531.1:0-19301 GCA_037577275.1 Bryconaethiops microstoma
TATCCTCCACTCAAGTCAATTTATAACCAAGCCAAACTAGTATTAACACAAAGAAATCTGTAAATAAATCGATATCGTATTGAATCGGATCGAGAATTGAATCGTATCATGACCTTGTGAATCGGAATTGGATCGACTCAGGAAATCGGCAACAATACCCTGCCCTATTAGCTAATACAATATTTTGTATGTTTTCAGTTTTACGATGGTCAAAGAGAAGGCAATGGTCAGAGGCCATTCTTCAATAAATCAGCACAAAATTATTTGGAGCTTATTGGAGCATCGTTATCTCGCTGTCTAGCTGGTGAAAACTCAGGGCGAGGACAGCACAGTGAGTATTAATAGAAGACAATTAACTTCAGATCAGATCAGGCAGTTAAATTACCATTTTAAATGCACGTTTTCTGTTGCCACACAGTTTTGTGTAATTTTTTCCCCATAATGTTCAGCTCTGATGACGGCAGCAAAAGAGGAGAGTATGGCTCAACCATGAGAATCCAAGTGTTCATTTGCGAGGCTTTTATGATGTGTTTGAGCCTCAACATCCCAGTATATGTAGACATCAAGGTCACTTTAAAATGGAGAAATCACAGTTTTAAATGACTGTATTGCTTATTGGCAATAATACTTGAACAGAGTGAAAACACTTGTGGAAGACAATATGAGGCAGGAGCCTCAGCTACGTCCGTCCTTCTCCCCAGTTCTCCATTGTCAAGGTCACCTGCTTCCCTCCCTATCGCCTTTAGCTTAACCGGCCTGTCAGGGTGTAACAAAAGCCATTAAGATTTATGCGAGATATGGAGTGGGAAAATTCTGAGAAATACACTTTTCAGAACCATGGCCAAATGGACTTTGCGGCGTAGGGGCTCTGAGCATGTTTAGGAAGCACGTATGTGTGTTTGTGTGTGTGCATGTATGTGTATGGAGTATGAATGAGGGATTTCAGAGCTATTATCATCTAGAACACCCCATCCACCTCAGAGCCTAAGATCAGAGAAATAACGAACTGATTTATATTCAAACTGAACGATATTCATGGGAAAGGGAATGGTTGTTGTGAGGAATATTGCAATACCTATTTCAGTACACATTTTTCTTCAACCATGTAATATTGTCTTATTTTATATAAACATACCAAATTATGCATGGAGAACACCACACCTGTGTCTTTGGTTATATATGTTAGTTATTATTTGCTCCGGTGCCCCTTTACAGTAAATGGAAAACTTATAGAGAGCAGTGCAATGCACATGCTGCTCTGACTGCACTGATGCCTTCTCATCAGACTTCATAAGTAATTTAATGAGCTTCAAAGTGATAGCATCCTTTGATTTATAGCTGCCTTTGCTGTTGTTAAAATCACCAGTTCACATGCTGCAAACATGTCTCAGCCTTTTCGCACCACAGATCAGTGTAATGTTGAATGATAAATAATTTATACAAGTATCGATGACAGTCTTGGTGGATCCTCTAGAGGAATGTCTGACTGAGATGTGAACTATGCATTGATGAAAGCAAAATTTCAGTACCATTAGGCAGGAGGTCATAAACACCTTATCTGCATCTGTTTACAATGGATATTGAAAATAATCACGCCCTTCAAAAAATTCATTTTGACACTTTGCAGCCTGAAATGATTACATGCACAAAAAAACTACTTTACAGCTGTGTTTACTCAGTGTAACATAAAGTGAAACCCATGATGGCAACAGCAATGAAACCCCAAAACCAAAATCACTGAGGCGTATAAAGGATATGTGTTAGTACTTTGTGGAACTACCTTTTGCTTTTATTACTTGAGTCTATTGAGTTTAAGTTTTCTCCCAACTTTGCACATCTAGACCATGCAGTTCTTTATGGAACTGTTCATGCTCAGTCAGATTGGACGCTGACTGTTGATGGAGTGCAGTCTTCAAGTCATTGCATGGATATTGAGTAGTATTTAAATGTGGCTCTGACTAGGCCATGCAAAGACAATCAACTTTATCCTCCTTCATCCACTAAGTGGTCAATTTTGCTATGTGCTTTGGATCACTGTCATGTTTGAAGGTGAACCTTCTTCCCATTAACAGCAGAGGGCAGTTTCATTCTAACCATAATACCCTTTTCTACTTGACCTCAGAATCTCCAAGGTGCATTTTGGCAAAGTTCAAACAAGACCTAATGTGGACTTTCTTGCTTTTTTCTTGCAACCATTAAATACAAGCCGCATTTCTAGAGCTCTTGGGACATTGTTTTCACATGCACACAGTGAGTAAATAAATTAATTGCCATAAATTCCTGTAAGAGTTGCCATAGGCCTCTTGGTAGCCTCTCTAACCAGTTTCCGCACTCATACATCATGTTTGGAGGAACGACCAGGAGGGTCTTAGTAGTACATAACACTTCTTAATTATAGACTTAACTGAACTCCTAGGGACTGACAAAGACTTTGATTTTTTTGTAACCATCTCCTGTCCACAATCTCATCCCTGAGATCTTTTGACAGCACCTTGCCACACAGAGTTGATTGTTTGCTTTGTTGCTCTACCAAACACTGGAATGCTTCAGGAATGACTGTTTTTATGCTGAACTAAGCAAAAGGATTACAGTTGATAACAGTTGAAAGCCAGTTAGCTTGATGAACCATGGAGAAGATGATTAATTACACCTATTGGATATGTTATAAGTAGCATTAAGTAAGTACAGCTGGAATCTTTTTGTGTCTTCATGTCAGGCTGCACAGCAACAAAATATAATTATGCTGAAGGGGTTATGCTTTTTTAGACTGCTGTAATTGCCCTATAAAACTAGGAGGGGCAGTCTAAACAAGCAGCATACCACAGAACTGGCTATTACTGCGGTGACCTTGTGCAGCACCAGCAATTAAAAGTGTGATCGGTTTTGAGATTTACATTTACATCAATGAGATTTGCGCAAATGCAACAAAATAGAGCTATACCATGAAACTTGACAACTGAAATTGTACTGTGTAAAACCAATTATTCTGACGTACAAGAATTGGCTGAGTTGCAAACAATTATTTTACTACAGAACATGTGTATTCAGGAAGCTGGGGTTGATTACCTTTATTATCACCCAAGACGACACTGGATTTGATCAGTAATGCCCATTAAACACTGGTGTGATTTATTGTCTGTTATTTGTGCTGTTTAGCTTTAGGACATTGAATTTGTGTCCTGCTTGGGTGCTGGAGACCCCTTAATTCATCCATTTGGATTTACAACAATTTTTAATCAGGGCAGCAGGCAATAACCAATTTGTCTGTGTTTCAGTTAGCTGGCTACCAATGTCCAATAGCATTAGCAATTACAGGAAATTTAAGTGTCAGACAGGTGTAACCAACTCATGATCGCCCGTAAACAGTCCCCACCAGAATTGCTTCTCCAGCAGAGCATGTTTCTCCTTTTGTATCTCTGTCTTGACTGGTTTTCTTTCTTCACAGCCAGAGGACTTTGAGGGGGTCCATTCTCACACTTTCAAGATTAAGACTTTCAAGAAGGCCAAGAGCTGTGGGGTGTGCAAGCAGGCTGTGACCAAGGAAGGCCTGGTTTGCAAAGGTTAGTACCAGTGTAAGAAATCCTGTTTATAGGCAAGTGTATTGCCTTTGAATGCTGAAGTGCTGCCATGAAGAAATTCATCTTCTCCACTGTCGATTTGGTCAACTTATCCAACTTATTTTGGTTGGTTTATTACTGCTGGCTTAATTTTTCCATAAAACCAGCATGGAATGATAGTGAATGTGTGCAGAACTGGAGATGCATTAGTACTGAAATCAGCGTTTCTGTCACTCGCTGCCTGAGAATGAGAAACATGTTTTTGTGTAGCCCTAATGTAGCAGATTTGTATAGCTAAAATAATGTTTTATTTTCATTTCATGTTTCTACATAAAAAGGGACATCTTATTATTGTTATTATTGTTTGTTTTTTGTTATTGCAATATTGGATTTTGCACTTCCATCATAAGGCTGCAATATGTCATTTCTGCCTTTAATAATTAACAGCATTTTAGCTAGGTTGTCATGTGGGATCTGGGAAGGAACTGGACACCCTTCGAAAACCAGTCCACAACCACCAGAAAGACTGTGTACCCTTTAGACTCCAGAAGGTCCGTGACGAAGTCCACTGCCACGTGAGACCATGGCCTTTGCGGAACCAGGAGGGGCATTCATTTCCTGGCAGACAGTTGACGGGGAACCTTGGTAATAGCAGAGATGGAGCAAGAGAGCACAGCGCGCTCCATCTCCTCTCTTAACTTGGGCCATCAGTACTTGCGCATAATCACTTTGACTGTCCTTTGAACACCTGGATGCCCCATTGCGGGGTTTGTATGTGCCCACTCGATTACTTGGTTTCTGAGTGGCTCTGGGACATAGGTATTGTCTGTAGGACAAGCCAGGGGCGAAGGATGAGACCCCTTTTGGTGTTCTATTTCTGACTCTAAGTCCCATATTTTGGGAGCCACGATAAACGCAGCAGGAATGATTGGTTCGGGCTTAGAATTGTCCACAGGAGTTGGGTTGTGTCGCCATACAGCGTCTGCCTGCCCGTTCTTGGACCCTAGCCTGCCAGATGTATTCGAGGTTCCGGTGGTCAGTGAACACGGTGAAGGGTTGCCCCACTCCCTCCAGCCAGTGACACCACTCCTCCAACGCACCTTTTACCGCGAGCAGTCCGCGGGTACCGACGTCATAGTTACATTCTGCGTCGGGCAGCTTCCTCGAATAGTATGCGCATGGATGGAGCTTCCCTGGGGTTTTGTGTCTCTGTGATATCACCGCACCCAGGGCTATTTCAGAGGCATCTGCCTCAACTATGTGAACCATCCTTTTACCGTCCTTCGACTCGTTTCCTTTCCAGTCCTTTCTCACAGCCCGGCAGAGGTAACAGAGGGGAAACAGTAGGGGGGAAATGAAGGTGACAACGCAAAGCCTTTCTGGGTCGGCTGGCTCTTATCTGAGGAGAATGCAGGAGGCTCGACACAAACAAACAATCGGGACACCCGACACTAAATGAAAGGTGATCATTGCTAAATCTAAGGCAGGTGTGGGACCTGGCAACCCTGTTGCGCAACCACTAGAGAGCCAGCACACTCCCATAAATTGCAAAAGCAATAACCAGAAACAAATGATGACAGAACCAAAACTTGGCCCAATTTAACTATACCACAACAGTACAGGCTGTTGTTGTAAATCTAATAAACACATACATAGTCATAGTCATCACATCAAAACCATTTTTATGAAGACTACAAATGAAGAGTAAGAAAATTAATAAAAATGAAACCAAAACTCAACTCTGCTTATCTTTACCCAAGTGTTACAATGCAGAGTTTCTGCACTCAGACATACAGTAACTGAGCAAAAGTATGTAGAGGCCCAATTGTTCAGACCACCCACTGCTTACAGGTTGACAAACACTGGTAGTAGAATTGGATTGAAGATTGGCTCTGCCATAAGATGCAAGCTTAGCCACAAATCATTTTGTGACTGTGACATTTGTGATGTTATTATAAAATGGAAGCATATGGGAGCAACAAAGCAGTAGAACATGCTAACTCATTGTGGGGCCATTGAGTGCTGAAGCACGTATCACGTAAGAATGACCTATCCTCTGTGACCTCACTCTCTACAGAGTGCCCAAAGTGCTTTTAGAAGCAACATCAGCACAAGAACTTTACCTCTGGACTTTCATGAAATGGAGTAGTGGAAACATGTGCTGTGGAGTCTTTCAGTCTGATGGACAAATCTGGTGGAGGCCATGGGAAGACTACAGTAATGATCAGTCCGGGGTCGTATTTTATTTTACTTTCCAAAACAACCATTGACCTACACAGAGTTGTTATGTGTTATCTTAAGGATGGTGGTAAAATAACGGTAAACCATTTGTAGGAAACTATTTTGCTTTAAAAACGCAGTTTTCAATATTGAAAATAGTCTATGTTCTTTTTGTGAGACTAGTAAAACAGAGGTGTAGCCATGACACATTAATTCAATTTTTCCGCAATTTTTAATTTTCTAACACTAACTGGTGTGACGTCCCAGGTCAGCGGCCGCTAGATGTCACCATTTACTGAGCCGGGGTGACTCTTATTGTGACACGGGCCCCAGGCCGCTTTAGCAGTGTTGTATAGTTTCCATTGGTTCTAGTCTGTGTACGTGTTTGTGTATATATAATTCCTAAGTTCATGTCTTAGTTGTCAGTCCACCCTCCCCTTGATTGTACCTGGGGATAGCCTCGGCTGCTCTGGTACTGGGGGTAGCCTCGGCTGCTCTGGTACTGGGGGTAGCCTCTGCTGCTCTGCTACTGGGGATAGCCTCTGCTGCTCTGCTACTGGGGGTAGCCTCTGCTGCTCTGCTACTGGGGTAACCTCTGATGCTCTGCTAATTGGAGTAGCCTCCATGGCGCTGCTACCGGGGTAGCTTCTGTAGTGCTGCTACTAGCTGTAGTCTCTGCGCTGTTACCTGCTGTAGCTTCCGTGATGCTGCTACCGACGTGCACAGGGTCCTTGGGTCATCAGTTGCTGGCACCAGCGGCTGGCCAGACGGCTGTCTGAGAGTGCAGAGCATATACATATACAATGTTAATTGACTGTTAATGTAAATCTAAGGATTTTGTAGGATTTATTGGACAGGCTTGAGAGTCTCTGCTGTCATTAAATTTTCAGTAGATGGACTGACAAGAAGCGTCAACCACTGACATTCCCAGTGTACATCAGTAACCAAGTGATTATAATATTCAAAGTTTCTATTTATTCTCACCAGCCACTAAATGTATCTTCTACATCCATGCATTGAAAGTGTTGTTGAAATAATTATTTTTTTCCCTACAACCCAGTCAGACTTCTGGCTCTAAAATGACCATCAGTTGCCCTCAGTCTGGAGCTCCATGCTTCATGGGGTAAGGACTATCATGAGAAAGGTGAGGGATCAGCCCAGAAGTACACGGGAAGGGCTTGTTAATGATCTGAAGGCAGTTGAGACCACAGTCATTAAGAACACCATTGGTAACGCACTACATCATAATGGATTGAAATCTTGCAGTGCTCGCAAGGTCCCCCTGCTCAAGAAGGCACATGTACAGTCAGTCTTAAGTTTGCCAGTGAACATCTAAACGATTCAGAGAAGGCTTGGGAGAAAGTCCTGTGGTCAGACTCCTCTACTATCAAGAGTTCGTCTGGGCATGTGTGGTGTGCGCCAGGGCCAAAAAACCCAACCAACCCAATCCGGGGGAGTTCCGGGGGAGTTCAGCAACCCTGGTTGCACATCGCCATTGATTTCATCACAGATCTACTGAAGTCAGAAGGAAAAAACGGCTACTGGTTCTCCAAGGCTGTTCACCTGGTGGCTCTTATCGGACTCAGTGGTCAGGGAGACTAATTTTAGAGCATGTGGTCTACCTGCATTTGTTCCCCAGGGACACTGTCTCAGACAGATGACCCCAGTTCACCAGCAAGTTCTGGAGGGCCTTCTGCCATCTGATCGACTCCTGCAGTCTCTCCTTCGGATATCACCCCCAAACCAATGGTCAGACAGAGCAGACCAACCAACAACTAGACTGCATTTCTGCAGAGAAAATGCAAAGTGTGCTTGCTCAAATGCAGAACACAGCATTAGCGTTAGCATTGGCATCAGTGTTAGCATTAGCATTAATATTAGCACAGCATTAACATAATATTAGCATTAGCCTAGCATTAACATCAATAGCATTAGTATTAACCTAGCATAGCATTAGCCTGCCATTTGCATTAATCTAGCATTAGCCTAGCATTAACATAGCTTTAAGGTAGCATTAATGTTAGCCTAGCATTAGCATCAACATTATCCTAGCATCAGCATTAACCTAGCATTAGCATAGTGTTAACATAGCAATAGTATTAGCATTAACATAGCATTAGCATAGCATTAGCCTACCATTAGCGATAGCATTAGCATAGCTTTAAGGTAGCATTAACATTAACCTAGCAATAGTTTAGCATTAGCATAGCATTACCGAGTGTGTGTCCCCCAATACATTTGTCCACATAGTTTTGTATGACAGCTCTCCCAGTACTTTTGGCCATATAGTTCTCTTTAAGCAGGCGTGTCTTTGGGGGCATGGCCTGAGGTCTCATGAGGTTTCATAAGGTTTGGTCACTGTGTGGAGACTGAGAGTTTATTCTCCTGAAACTGCATTCATTACAATGGGGTGAAAAATGAATGGAAGTGAATGGGGGGGGGAAAGGGATGAGCAAAAGAAAAGGAAAAGACGAGTGCAGGTCATCACCGACTGCGTCTGTGTGTCGGGGAAGCCTGAGGTATCACATGAAGTTTGGTGGGTTTTGGACGAAACGTGTCCGACCAGGACTATCTGAAAGTTGAGGATTTAGGGGGCGTGCCAATACTTTTGCAAATCCCCCGTTTTCACCAGAAAAAGGGGAATAACAACGAACGACAAGACGTAGCAAAAAGCTGTGAACGAGCACGCTATCCCCGATCAGTCCCGACGTTTCAGGGTTGGAACGGTGTCTCTATTTCGAAAGCCCTGGGAAGAGTAGGGGGCCAAAAAACGGGTGAACGGAATAAAAATAAAAATAACAATAAAACAATAGTGTGCTTGAGCAAGCACACTTATAATAAAACTTAAGAAGAACAATAGTGTGCCTGAACAAACACACTAACTAGAGCGCTTCCTGAGATGCTTCGCCGCGGATTGCCATCGCTACCTCATCTGGGCTGAGCTCTCCCTCATCTCTTGTTGTGACACCTCCTGGATAAGGCCAACAATGTGATTCACGTGAAGCAAGGCAGAATTTTTTTGTACTCCTGTTAACCCATGTCTTTGGACAGTTCAGTGCTTTTTCATGTGATGAACCAATCCTTTAATTTTCCATGAAGAACTTTGACCAGAACACCACACTGCCTCTGCTGGCTTGCCTATTTCCCATAGTGCATCCTGATAGGGCATCCATATGTTGCCATCCACATGATGAAAAAAGAATGTAATCCCTCAAGACCAGGCCAAATTCTTCCATTGCTCCATTGTCCTGTTGTGATACTCACTTGCCTATTGCAGGTAGACAGGGGTCAGCATGTGCACTCTGTCAGCCAGCAATTACTTTTTCAACAGTTTGTGCCACACTAGCTCTTCTGTGAACCTATAACCTTTAACTATAACCTTTGCTCCCCATGCACCTTAGTGAGCCTTGGGTGCCCATGGCTCTGTCATCAGTTGAACAGTTTTCCAACCTTTGACTTCTTTTGGGAGGCACTAATAACTCTTCTGTGAAACTGTATATGGCATCAGTTTGGGTTGAATTTCTCCACCCATCAGAAATAATCAAACAAATAATTACCGCTTGAAAGCCCAGAGAATGGCAAACATGAATTTTACATCAAATGCCATAAATCTTTAATAGGGGCAAGAAATGTTTGCATACAATTGTATATCCAGGCATAAGGTATAAAATAAACAATCAGGCACTGAAAGTAATCAGATGACTGCCGATTAGGTTAGTATTTCTGTTAATGTATACGTGGCTGATCTGTAAATCTTTGCTTTAACAGAACACCTAAGTGTTATGCCTGCATTTTATTGAAGGTCATTGTAAGTATGAGAATTCTTTGATGTTTTATGCAGCAAAGCTCCACTTGAGGGCAGCACAGCAGAGTAAATAGCACCTAAGTGAGAAACAATCTATTGGAACTAATGTGTGGTGAAAAAAAATTTCTGTATGTGAAGCTAAAAGGGTACCTGCCTTCAAAAATGTACTTATGCAATGATGTCCCCATTACTTTTCTGCAGTTTAACTGCTCTGTTTCTTGTTTTTTTTTTCTTTCCAGTGTGCAAATTATCTTGCCACAAGAAATGTGAGGTAAAGGTAAGTCATACCGGTGTTTTTCATCTACCAAGACATTGAACCAACATTAGAGAGCATTTAATGCACGATTTTCAGCTTTGGGTGGGCAATATATTGACACGTTCTTGTCAACATGAAAAATCACATTGTGTCTTGTGGAGTGAACTAGGACAATGTGCAAATGCTTGTGTAGTTAAAAACAGATTTAGAGCATTTTAAACAGCCTGTAAACAGCAACAACCAGCTAACTGAATATTACAAGAAGATGACTGCTTTATACTATTAATACATTCATGTATTTTTAGTAGGTATTGTTTTCTCTTATTTCCCCTTAAGTTATATTTGCAGCTTGCAAGTAATTTTTGAATGTTGAATGTTTTGCTGGTGCATTTTGTCTGTTCCACCTTTTTTCTTGCTTTATCCTCAGATAAACAAAATATCGTAATGTATATTGTTAATCATAGCAATGATTTTCCCCTCATAATTGACTTATAGGAATGCTTTATATTTATCTTTAAAAGGCTTTCGGACACTTTTTGAATATACACCAACATGAGCTTGATAGACAACCCACTCCAACACCGTAGGCATTAATATTGAGTTTGTCCCCTCTTTATAGCTTTCAGGGAAGGATTTCCACAAGATTTTGGAATGTGTCTGTGGGAAAATTCACCTGTTCAGTCAAAAGAACATTTTATTTATATAGCTCTTTTTACAATGAAGTTGTCACAAAGCAGCTTTAGAGTCCAGGTCTGAACATCTATTGTGAGCCAGGCAGTTTCATCCTATATCACTGCCTGGCTCACAATAGATGTTCAGACCTGGACTCTGTAAAGCTGCTTTGTGACAACTTCATTGTAAAAAGAGCTATATAAATAAAATTGAATTGATCAAGTTCATTGCTGTAATATTCAGGCTAGGAGTCATCAAACCATTGGTTCATGCATCATTGTTTCATACACAGGGTTGCAGTTTGCCATGAAGTTGGAAGCATATATTTGTCCAAAATATCTTTGTATGCTGTAGCATTTATTACCCTTCATACAAACTACTGGGCCTTGCCCAAATCCTTAGAAACTGCTCCAGCACTTAATTTATTCTCTACTAAACTTTACTGTTGGCACTGGTTTAAAGGTTTAAGTGTGCATTCTTAAAAAATTGTGCAAACAGTATAAGACAATATTACAAGTATATAGACAATATAACTAGTATAAAAATGCACAGTATAACAGTATAGTCAAGTATAAATAGTTTAAGTACAAATTCTTCTGTGCTTAAGTACAAATTCTTCTGTGCATTTTAAGAATTGTGGAAAAAACAGTATGAACAGTGTGGACAATATGACCAGTATACAGCATCAGCAAGTATAAATAGCAGGTATAGATTTTCAATTCAATTCACTTTTATTCATATAGCACTTTTTACAACCAAGGTTTCACAAATACAGATCCAAACCTCTAGTGAGTAAGCCAAAGGCGACAGAGGCACGGAAAAACTCCCTCAGCTGGAGAAAGAAACCTCAGGAGGAACCAAGACTCAAAAGGGGAACCCATCCTCCTCAGGTCGACCCAGAGAGAAAGGAACGAGAATCTTTATGGGGATAAATAAAAACAGAAGGCCTTCATGAACAAGATTATTGACAGATAGGCCATCTACGGCTAACAGAGTCGATTTTACTAAGTGTCCATAGAGGTAAATTGTGTTAGAAGAGTAATAGTGTCTGTAGTCCAAAAACAAAAGGATCAGGAGCAACAATCTCCGCCGGAGCTTTAAGCAGCAGTTGCCCCAACTTGGGATAGGGCCCAGGTGGAACCAAAACCAGTTGAGGACAATTTGGCACGGGGCACCAGCAATAGCAAGCCCGGGGAGGTGGTGACCTGGGATCCCACAGTGATCAGTCTGGCAAATGTGCAGCAATTCCCATCAGAGAAAACAGAGAAGAGAGTTAGTTTTGTTTAAATTTTGCAGAGGATTATTTATATCTGTGAGGAGTGCAAGTTAATACTCAGGCTTATCTTGCTAAAGCAGCCTAGCTAAAAAGGGCAGAACCAAGAGGTATGATGGGCATGAGAGCGCCCTGAGACACTCCACCATCACAAACCTGAGTGAATGTGAGGAGTGGTGGGGCGACAACACCAGTGTCCCAGATTACTTGAATTCTCTGTGCCCACCGCCTCCCAGCTCTACAGCTTACACCTAACAGGAAAAATGTATTACAAAAAGCCTGACTAAACAAGTACGTTTTCAGCCTGGACTTAAAAACTGAGACCCGAATGTTGTTTGCAATAGCATTCCAGACCTTGGGGGCTATATATGAGAATGCTCTTCCCCCTGCTGAAGCTTTCATAATTCTGGGGACAAGTAAGTAGTCAGCACCTTGAGATCTGTGTGACTGTGGAGGTTCATAGTAGGAGATAAGTTCACAGAGGTAATCAGGTGCGAGGCCATTTTAGGCTTTATATGTCTTTAGTAGAATTTTGTAGTCAGTACGAAATTTGATTGGAAGCCAATGAAGTCTTGATAATATTGGGCTAATGTGGTTGCATTTCCTGGCTCTAGTGAGGACTCTAGCTGCCGCATTCTGGACTAGTTGAATCTTATTTAGGTTTTTGTTGGACAAGAGTGCACTTCTTAATTTAGCAATATTTCGTAGAATACAGAAAACTAATTTAGTAACGGTACTTATATGTGTGCCGAATGAAAGATTGGGATCCATAGTGACACCGTGGAGGAACCAGGAAGATCAAGCATTAGACCTGACTGTTTGTTTCTAGCAGCTTTTGGACCAAGAAGAAGGACTTCAGTTTTATCTGCATTGAGTAAGAGAAAGTTATGTGACATCCAGTCTTTTATATCTTTAATGCAGTCCCCAATCTTATTTAATCTAAGTTTATCATCGGGATTGGCAGAGATATAAGGCTGTGTATTTTCTGTGTAGCAGTGGAAGCTAATCCCATGTTTCCGGATAATCATCCCTAAGGGCAGCATGTACAAAGTAAATAAAAGAGGTCCTAAAACAGAATCTTGTGGGACACCATATTTTACTTTGGTGGTTGCTGAGGATTCCCCATTAACTCTCACAAACTGATAGCAGTCAATCAGGTATGACCAGGATAAGTCGGTTCCAGTGATTCCAACAAGGTTTTCTAGTCTGTCTAGTTAAATAGCGTGGTCAGAATGCCGCACTAAGGTCAAGCAGAACCAACAAAGAGACTAATCCTTTGTCAGCGGACAGTAAAAGATCATTTACTATCATTACTAAGGCTATTTCAGTGCTATGATGAGGCCGGAACCCAGATTGAAATTTTTCATATATACGGTTTTTGTGTAGTTATGAACACCACTCGTGGGCCATGACTTTATTTAAAATCTTAGATAGAAATGGAAGGTTAGAGATAGATGGATGCATTGAGAGCTTGCATGGATCAAGGTGCTATTTTTTTTAACAGAGGTTTAATAACTTCTAATTTAAAGGATTTTGGTAGATAACTAATACTAAGTGAGTGTCTGCTGAATTGGGCGGCAAATGTGGTGGAGTCAAATTTGAATTTCTAGTCAAGGTTGAATTTCTTGTCTAATTATTTCTACTTGTTGAAAAAGCCAATAAAAACGTCACTAGTAAAATTTGCAGGAACCTGTGGTTCTGCACCTCCCTGGTTCCTAAGAAGTTTGGAAATTGTACTAAACCAAAACCTGGGGTTATTTTTATAAGATTCAATGAGGGATAATAGATAGGCTAAGCGTGCGCGGTAAGTGCTCTGTTGTAGGCTCTAAGGCTCTCCTTCCAGGCAGAGTGGAAGGATTCCAAATTAGTTCATCGCCATTTGCGTTCTAGTCTATGCGCATCTTGCTTTAAAGCACGTGTTTGATAATTATTCCAGATGTAAAAAAGTCTGTCTGACTTTTTTACATCTTAGAGGTGCAACATATTCAAGTGTGGATCGAAGAGAGTACACGAGGCATTCAAGTGTTAGGCAGTTGGTATCTATTTTCCAGTAACACTGCTAAATCATTTTAATGTATTATTACATGTATTATATGTTAATACATTACCTGTTAACATATTATTACCTGATCCATGTATGACATTAATTTCTTCAGGCAAAGATCAAGAGCAGATTCAGAGACACCAAAAACCGGGGAGTTTCAGAAACCATCTAGGGATGAATATTTCTCAGCCTGAGAATTCTTCAAAAGAGTATCTGTCATCCTCATGGACTGGCCCTCACCACTCCACTGAATCAGCAATGAGCTCATACAGCCTATCCAGCCCTGTCCAGTCCAATGTGCCATTGCGGTTGGTGCTTGTGGGCAGAACAGGGTCAGGGAAAAGTGCAACTGGAAACACCATCCTGGGTGCAAAACCGTTCAAATCCCAGCTAAGCATGAGCTCAGTGACAAAGGAATGCAAGAAGGAAAGTGCTGTGGTCCAGGGGCGGGAGCTTATGCTTATTGACACCCCTGGATTATTTGACACCTCCCTAACGCAAGAAAAAATACAAGAAGAGGTAATAAGGTGTCTGGCCATGTGTTCACCTGGACCTCATGCATTTCTGCTCATCATACAAATCGCCCGCTTCACAGCTGAACAACAGCAGACAGTAGAAATGATTCAAAAATCTTTCCAGGGCATCACTGATCACACTATCATCATATTCACCTATGCAGATCAGCTGAAAAAGGAAAGAAAGTCAATTGAGCAGTTCATATCAGAGCAGGACAAGAAAATTCAAGCTATTGTTGAACAATTTGGCGGGCGCTTCTTGGCCTTTGATAACAGTGACCTGGAGAACCAAAACCAGGTGACAAGGCTTCTAAACATGCTAGATGAAATGTTGGTGCAGAACAGGTACCACCACTACACCGACCAGAGGTTTCAGATGGTGGATAATGCATTAGCAATGTTGGAGCAGAAAAAAGAAGCTGTTACAGCTGAGTCAATTAAGAGAGCCAAGCAGGAAATAAGAAAGGTTGGAGAGCAACGCAGGGATGACACTGCCAAAGCCTTAGAGGAGGACAGGCAGGAAATAGAAAGACGCAGAGTGTGCATCCAAGGACAGATCAGTCAGATAATAGAATTTATATTAAAAGAAAAAGAAAGTCCATCTCCAGATCAACGCAGGCTGAAGCGCCTGCAGGAATCTCTTCAGCGAGAATATATGAATGTTGCAAAGCTGAAAGATGAAGAGGAAACAAGGATGAAGCATTTTGAAGAAGAAATGCAGGAGCTCGATTTGTGGATCAAAGAAGAGGAGCACAGAAGAGAGGAAGAAGAGATGGAAAAGGCTTCAAAGAATGATGGAAGCAGATGGTATCAAGATCCTTTTTACTTCAACATCTTGAAGTACTTAGTTGTTTTTATGGGAGGTGCTGGGCTTGGCTTTATACCTACCCTTTTGGGTTTTATGGCCCCTGCAGCAGCAGTACCTGTAGGGATGGCGGCAAGGTTAGCCCCCTTTGTCGGGACGGAGCTTGCAGCTATCCTGACAACTGCAGCTGGAAAGGCAGCTCCTTTGGTCCTTCGCGGTGCTTCTTTGCAGTGCTCCATTCAGTAATTTTATACACAAGCCAGATCTCTCTTGCCAGTTAAAAGAATGTTCATGTATTGTAACCCACAATGAGCAATTGTTGAATTTCATTAGTAAATAGTTTTGCAACATGTTTAAAATAAACCTTTGGTAGTGGGAAGGGATATAGATCCTGTATTTTTATTATCATTTATTGTGGGGAAGCTGGTTAGGGCATTTGCCCTGCGATCAGGAAGTTGTGGTTTCAAACTGCTAAGCACCTCTGAGGTACCCTTGAGCAAGGTACCGTCCCCACACACTGCTCCCTGGGCGCTGTGTTCCTGGCTACCCGCTGCTTCACTTGCTGAATGGGTTAAATGCAGAGGAAGAGTTTCATGCTGTTCACAATGTGTCATGTGTTCACGTATGACAGAATGGTCAACTTCACTTCACTTCACCTTCAAATGATTTTACAGCTTATACTGACTTTTAGAGACTTAAGAGTTGAAAATCATATCAAAATGGAAGTAATTACTATACATAATAGATGAGGCTAGCTAAAGAAAGTCATTCTTATAACCTGAAAATGTACAGTAAAGCTCCATATTTCCATTGCTTAAGGTAATTAGACATACTCTTCTCACCCAGGTCTATTCTTCTTTCTATCTTCTGAAACTTCGCCCAAATCACTATGGCAACCCAAACTTGCAGTTCAGGAATTTGTATAACTAACTGTAAGTCATGAAAATGAAAACAAAGAAACAAACACCCCCCCAAAACAAACAAACAAACAAAAAAACAAAAACTTAACCAAACAACAGTGGAGCCCTTTTTTAGATAACTTGGTCTTTGGGTGACTATTGACTTCTAATGTTTGTCTCCTAATTCCAGCTCTATGGAAGAAATATTTGGACTGAAAAGTCTTGGCTGATATTGGATAGGATGATGTGTCTACATCTGGACAGAATAGAAAATTGTTTACATTTGTTTTTCGCCAAAACAACCCTTTGATTATCTCTCTATTATGTCTCTCTTCATGTGAACAATACTTGCAATTATCACTCTCTTCTCTGCTGTTTTCTGGGTAAGTTCCATTGCTAGCCACCATAACTAGCTACAGTGCTGTAAGTGTGCGATGCTAACAAAAAGCGCACTGTCTTCTCCAGATGCATCGAGGTGCCTGCTCTTTCCTATAAACATTACAATATAATATATAATATATATATATATATATAATATTTATATAATGTTAAATATACATATATATGTTAAATCATCTGAAAGCTTATCAGTTATTCCTGCATGCCTTCACTCTAAAGCTGTGACAGACCAGACCATAATCAGTCCACCACATGAGCTCAAGCTGCCAGTTGTGTCCAGGGACAGGCAATGTACTTTCAGCAAACAACGCTGCAAGTTAGAGAGACTTATCAAAAGAGTCAACACGAATGAAAGAAGGATGACACCCTGAAGGGGAATGCTGGGAAACCCTACAGACAAGATTGGGAGACACCAAATCTCACTCATTGCTCAGACAAGGCTCATACTGAGGATCAATCTGAGCTCAGGCTGAGCCCCACAGGAACATGAAAGACTTTGAAGGCCTGATGTCACTTCGTTAGCATGGCCGTTATCAAAGCACTAGTGAAAAGTGCCTCAAATTTATTTTTCATGCCCAGGCCATCTGGTTGTCTCTGTCCCTGCAGTCAATGGCAGGATAAGCAGAGGGTTATTATGTATGCTTTTTTTAATTCAAATTTGAATTGCGCTTGTTATTTTGAAGCTCTGCACAAAGTTTTATTTTATTTTATTATGATGTCGGATTTCTATTCATGCAGTCAGAGATTTTTGATTGCAGCAATTCAACTCTGTAGGTTTTATGAATGATCATCATTTGTGCACATCATGCAAGGGCATGAAAATAAAAGGTATTCTTTATAATATTCAAAATCTCTGAAAGTTCTGCCTTTAAAACAGTGTGACTGTCTAACTCTTGAACACACACTCCAAAAGCTAAACTAAGCCCTACAGCCCACAGAACTTCAGGGTGGAGCAGGTCTGTTTCCCAGAAAAACTAAACAAAGATTTGAACAAAATATATTTCATGAAATTTGAAGTAAATCAGAATTCTCTTTAAAAGGGAAGGGTGTTGAGACAAACCCTGGTGTAGTTTCACATAGATATAGTCAGAAACTAAAGTGTAATTGTAACGTGATGGAAGTGCATGGCAGGTGACTGACAGGGAAACATGTTATATCATAATTACTGTGCAACTAGTATGAGTCACTGAACATGTATCTATTAATATGCCTTGAATTATTTTTCAGGAATATTACATCATGTGCTCCTATAGAGACATAATCTGTCATTTAGCACAGGCTGCCAAATTGTCGTTTTTACAGTTTTTTTTTACTTGAAGAAAAGAAAACTAAATATGAAAATAAAATGAAAATATGAAAGGAAAAAAACTAAATATGAAAAGAAAATAAAAATATGAAAGGAAAGAGAGATCAGTACAATATCAGAAGTCATTGCATCACTAAAATGAACAATTTTCCAAAAAAAAATTATGTTTGCTTTTATTTTGTTAGATAATCCTGTTTTAGTGGATCAGATTCTAATGTTTAATTCTTTAGGTCACAATGTGACTTTATCAGACCAACACTGACACCAGTAACATATGACACCTCATATTTTCCCTCCCTTTCAAATCAATTCATTGACATTTCATGCTATTTACTGTATCTAATATGTTCTGTTAGGTTGAGTTCTGATCACGTTTGTGGGTTAGGCAAGAGAGCGAATCGGATTTCATCATACACTTTGGATGCATGTCCTGATTCAAATCTTCCATCACAGGTTCAATCTTCTCTTCCTGCCTGAAGAATCACACACTTATTGCCACATTTATCTTCTCCACCATCCCAAGACTCTTCCGTCATAAGGATATTGTGATTTGGTTTGTGGTTTGTCTCATTTGTGATGCTAGTTTTCTTCTAAAGCAGTGGACACTAACCCTTCCTAATTTAGATTTATCGTGTGTCTTGGATTAGGATTACAGCTCAATTTTACAGAACAATTTCCAGGAACAAAAGGGCTTGCTGACCATTGCTCTACTTAAGTGGTTTAAATATCTGGTGTTGGAGCCTCCATGGACTTTAAAAATGTTGAACAAATGTGTTTTCACTGCACCAAATCCAATACACCGCTGATTCAACTGATCAGTTAATTACTAAGCTTTTCCAGAAGTGGATGCGTTAACAAAATACAAAAATATTTCCAAACACAAAAATATGCCCTCCAATACTGGGCTTGGTGGAAGTGGCCTGCACATTTCAGGTATATGCTGACCTCAGTATACCAGATCCAGCTCACGAAGAACAAAATAATTACCTAATGAGCTGAATGAGGTGTCTTGGGATGAGGGAATAGTGCTGGGCAAAAGGTACATGTTCACCTCTGGTTCAACTCAGCTTTAGGTGCACATGATGTAGCTCAGGACTAAATATGTCACATTATGCAACTCCAAAATCACTGGCCCTCCTACAATAGGTATGAAAAGCTTCATTATGTCTTTTGGGAGCATAGAGATTGTGTGTGTTACCGAAAGATCTTAGCTTTATCTGTCCAAAACACTCCCCCAGAAGGACAGTGGCTTGTCAACATACATTTTGGAAAAGTCCAGCCTGGCTTGTTTGTTTGTGGTCTTGTTTGTTTGTGGTCTTTTGTCATGGAGTTCATTTTCATTCAGATGGATCCAGCGATGGATGCTGTAACATGAAAAGGGTGTACCACAAACTGTTCTAGTGGGTAGAATACTTGCCTCTTGACCAAGAGGTCATGGGTTCGAATTCTACCTTCAGCACCACCACTGGTGTTCTGAGCAAGACCCTTAACCCTGAGTTGCTCCAGGGAGACTGTCCCCTGTAGTTAGGGAATGGAAGTCGCTTTGGATA
>JBBJLS010107540.1:0-19300 GCA_037577275.1 Bryconaethiops microstoma
TCTCTCGTTTCCTCTCTCTCTCTTTTTTTCTCTCTCTCTCGTTTTCTCTCTCTCTCTCTCTCTCTCTCTGTTTCTCTCTTCTCTCTCTCTCTCTCTTTTTCTCTCTCTCTCATTTTCTCTCTTCTCTCTCTCTCTCTCTCTCTCTCGGTTTCTCTCTTCTCTCTCTCTCGTTTTCTCTCTCTCTCTCATTTTCTCTCTTCTCTCTCTCTCTTGTTTTCTCTCTTCTCTCTCTTCTCTCTCTCTCTGTTGTTTTCTCTCTGTCTCTCTCTCTCTTGTTTTCTCTCTTCTCTCTAACCCTTCTCTCTCTGTTGTTTTCTCTCTTCTCTCTCTCTCTCTCTCTCTTGTTTTTTTCCTCTATGTCTCTCTCATTCTTTCATTCTTTATCTCTTGTTTTCTTTTCTCTCTCTTTCTCTCTCTCTGTCTCTCTCTCTGTCTCTCTCTCTGTCTCTGTCTCTGTCTCTCTATCTCTCGCTCTCTCTGTCTCTCTCTATCTCTCGCTCTCTCTGTCTCTCTCTATCTCTCGCTCGCTCTCTCTCTGTCTCTCTTTCTCTCTCTTTCTCTTTCTCTCTCTCTCTCTCTCTCTCCCTCTCTCTCTCATTCTCTCTCTCTCTCTCTCTGTCTCTCTCTCTCTGTCTCTCTCTCTTTTGTTTTCTCTCTTCCCTCTCTCTCATTCTCTCTCTCTCTCTTGTTCTCTCCCTCTCTCACTCTCTCTCTCATTCTTTCATTCTCTATCTCTTGTTTTCTCTCTTCTCTCTCTCTCTTGTTCTCTTTCTCTCTCATTCTCTCTCTTTCACATTCGTCCTTTCTTTTTTTTCTCTCTCTCTTGTTCTCTCTTACCTCTCTCTTGGTCTCTGCCTCTCTCTCTCTCTCTCTCTCTCTCTCTCTCTCTCTCTCCACCCCCCTTTTCTGTGTAATAGCAGGTTTGGCAGGTGAATGGTGTTGTGCTGTCAGTTGTGCTGGATGTAGATTGATAAATGGTATTTGATTAAATCAAATGAGTGGTGTGAAGTGGTGTGTGTGTTCGTGTATGTGTGTGTGTGTGTGTGTTCCTCATTTTGCAGAGTGTTTGAAACTGGCATTTGTTGCTTGTTCTTATAAAAATGTGGTGATGCCTTTGAGTGAATAAAATATTAAACAGAAGAAAGTACATACTAAGCAATATGGAATGAAAGAGAGAGAAAAGAGAGAGGAGAGGCAGAGTGATAGAGAGTGAAAGAGAGAAAATAGAGGAAAAAAAGAAAAAAAAGAAAAATAAACAGAGAGAGAGATAGGGAGACAGAGAAAGGAGAGAGAGAGAGAGAGAAAGAGAGAGAGAGACAGAGAGAGAGAAAATGAAAGAGATAGAGAATGAAAGAATGAGAGAGAGAGTGAGAGAGGGAGAGAGAGAGAGAGAGAGAGAACAAGAGAGAGAGAGGAGAGAGAGAGAGAGAGAGAGAGAGAGAGAGAGAGAGAGAGAGAGAGAGAGAGAGAGAGAGAGAGAGATCTAATTATTCAAAGCAGGTGTGCAATTACCTTTTTTAAATAACCACACTCCACCACACATAAACACACACTGGAACAGTCTTAAATTTCATTAGGGTCCAAAATTTTACATGGTGTCTATATGGTGTTTTGCTATTAAACTCTCCTTTCACTGTTCCAGTCACCCATATCCACTGACTGAGAGAGAGAGAGGGAGGGACCAAAATAGAAAATGAGAGAGAGAGAGAGAGAGAGAGAGAGTGTGTGCTTTCAGAAAAAGTGTATGTTCACATTTCACATGACACACTATGGACTGTGGTGAGGCACTAGGCGCAATTACAGGGAGGAGCCCTCCAGGTACCGAGAAAGAAAAAAAGGTAACAGGATAAAACCAAAGCAGTCTGTGAAGCTCAAAATACACACATCCTGTGGATTAACTGGGCAGTTGCATTTTTGGCCACTAGGTGGCAGTAACCACTAGAGTAACTGAACAGGAGAAGAGAACGTAAGTGTTTTGGAAAGCCAGCAATAATGCTCTGCAAGTATCTGAAGATACATATTTTAAAGTTATTATGAATGGAACCTTATTGCATTTTAACCTTAATCGCCACAGAAATTTGTGAAACACCACATCATGTTGCTTTTAAAAAGGACATTATGTTGGTTTTGAAAAAAGGTATTGTCTTGTTTTTAGAAAGGAGATTGTTTTCTTTTTAGAAAGAGCATTGTATTATTTTTAAAAAAGACTTTTTGTGTTATATACGTATAAACCTTTATATACATACATATTTACACACACACAAATAGATACTGACACATAAAACACATTTATGCGCAAACACTCAAACACATACCCATGGAGACCAACAACCCCACCCCCTGACTCCACCCACATACACACAGGGATATGAGTGATCAGGACAGAGGGAATGAGTGAAAAAGGAGAAAGGGAGAAGAATGAGAGATCATTTATCTGAGACTATGTATTAATATAAAAACCATTTCTATTGACCACAACAAATTATTATTTTTATTACTATTACTTTTTTAAATTATTATTTGGATTTTTCCCAATGTCACTTGCTAGAACTCCCCCATCACACAATGAAACCAACACTGAGAGGGTGAAACTAAGCATGCGCTTCCACCAGGTCATGTAAAGCTCACTTACATCTCAGACTGCCCAATATCATTGGACTCAGCACGCTTAGAAAAGAGCACTAATCACCAATTCCACTTTGTCAGCCAAAAGATGCCCATACTAGCTACCATCGCAGTGATTATAGTGATTATGCAGAATACATGTCAGGCCTGGAGGCAGTGACGGTTAAGTTTTGTAGTTTGTTTTTGTCTTTTATTTTGACATCCTGAGCACACCGGATGTGAATTTGTGTATGTAATTAGCGCAGCTGCTGATGTGCTCAGGAGTGATTATGTCTCATATTTAAGTTCAGTTTGGGTGGACCTGGATTGTTGGTCCACGAACACATTAGCCTGAATGTGAGGTGTATGTCACCTGACTCCTGTTATGTTTGTAAATAAAGAAGTTCGAACAATTAACATCTGCTGAAGCGCCTGCAGTACTTGGGGAGCCAGGAGGAGACGTGACGATACAATACAAAATACAATGCATTTATTGTCCCTGCACAGTGAGAGTTCGGAACAAATCAGCAAATGCCACATAATTATTAGGTGACCTACGATACTTTTACACTGATGTCCAATGTCTCCTTCTTTAGCTATGAACCAGGGTTAGGAGGCTATCAGAGCTAACAGTGAATGCTTATGAACTAGAGGCATTCTGAATATACGTTTATTTTAATTTCTTAATTTTTTCTGTCATTTCAGAATTATTCACCATTTATCACTTGTACACAGGTTCTTCACAAGCTGCAATCTAGCAAAATACTACGATAGTTATCCACATGATTCCAAACTTTGGGATGATAGTGTACAGTACAGTGTTGTATGTATTCAACTTAAAACCAAAATGTTATCTTGTATTCTGGTCAACAGTGAAAAAACTACTTGGCTCTGGTGGCAGAGAGCTTTTGGAGGTGTGAGGAATACATTGCAGGAGAGTACTTGTCCTTCTTCATTTAGCCTTCGCCTCACCAGGTTACACTTAACTGCATGCTAAAATCGTCACTCATTTCAGAATCTGGCAAATGGCAAAACTATGGCTAATGCTGAAAACAAACCAGGCCTTAGGTAGGAGGTAGTAGGCCAGCCGCCCTAAGGGTCATGGTTAGAAAGTGCTAACACAAGTGAAGACTTTGACTAATCAAAGGCAAAAATTACCTATGACACAAAGAAGGCAGTAGCTTAAGGCTAAGCTAAGATTTCCACATCAATAAAGTATGTTGTATTGTTAAGCAGAACATGATGCTTCCTTCTGGGAATACACTGCTGTTTTTTCTACTGCTGTATTTTAGGTACTTGACCATGACTAGTCAACTTCTACCTGCAGTGCCTACTAGTGGATTTATTAGTTGACTAGTAAGCTTGATTATGCAACCCCTAGTGTACATGCTCTGAATTGACATAATGCCAGCATCAGGGCACCATCCAGGCCTAGAATAAAGCAGATGAGTAAAATCCTCCTACCTTCAGAGATGGAGCAAAATGTCCTCAGGAAACATCAGTGTCTGAGGTCTGCAAACACAAACACACAAAAGCAAACAGAGACAACTGAATATTTTTGAAAGCTGCAGCCCCACCCTCACAGCACCACTCAAACTCACATACACACACTTTTTTATCTCACTCAGATCATCTGAGGCATGGGCAAATAGACACACATACACAAGAGCTATGCTTGTTTTCCCTGACTTCTGTTTTGTGAGCATCTCAGAACAAGTTCATGTTTACACGATTGCAAGAAGAAGGGGCTTTGGTCATTGTTTACTTTTTTTGCTTGTGTGTGCCACTTTTGGGTTTACAGAGGAAGAGAAATGAAAGGAAAGCAGTCTGACTATATGGCAACCAGAAAGCTGCAGGAAAACGAGCTGAATTATGTATACACCCCTAATAGTGGCAGACACTGTCCGATATATTCCACAATAGAGGAAAAAATTAGGAGGTGGAATAACCAAGAGGGATTAAATTGGTAAGGCTCGCACTGTATTCATCTAGGGTGTGTGCGACATGAAATATAACTGAATTCAATTATATCTTAATTGAATCTGACTATAGTTCAGGTGAAATTCTTTAAAATTCAGATTGTGGTTCTGACAAAATTCTGCCTAAGCCCAACTGTAGTCCCACAAAATTCTGTCTGACCCTGACTGTAGACTGAGAGAACTGTGTAAACATGATCATAGGTCAATAAGTTGTTTTTTTTCTGAACTCAACTGAAACCTAGCAAAAATTCCCAAAAAACACTTAACTGCCACCAAATTTGGTTTAAAAAAAAATTGTAGTGCACTGTAACAGACACAATAGACAGTCATTAACCAGACACGGCAGTATAACCTAAAACACAAAAAATAAACAAAGGACTAAACATAGGAATACTGAAGACAGAAACCCATTAAAATTCTTTCTGACTCTGACTAGCTCAACAAATTTTGCCTCACCCTGACAATTTTGGCAAAATTTGACTGTTGATGAATAAAATTTGTCTCTACTTGACTGTAGTCTAACAAAATTCTGCCAAAGGTTGATTGCAGCTCAACAAAATTCTGCACAAAATTCTGAAAAAAACTGAACCCAATTACTGTTTAACAAACTTTGTCTGAAACAAACTAAACCAAACCCTTATACAAACCCTGTAGACATGATAGCATAGTAAAGGGTTTATCTCCAGGCCAATCCCATGCACTCAAACAACTGTGAGAGCTACCAGCATTACATCATTATTAGTGCGATACAAATGTAGGATATGGGGGTATGAAATGATCAGCCTAATGCACTGTAATGGAGGATAAAACTAGTAACCTAATTGAAGGCCAAAGATTCTCTGTAACTGCATGAGTAAAATAGCATTGGAGAGAGAGTGAGAGTGAGGGAGATCATGAGGCAAAGGAGATGGACACTGATCAGCTGCTACACATGTCTTTCTATACACTGCAGTGTATTTCTAAAAATGGCCTCACTCAAACTGAAAAGAATCAAAGCACATGACCGTTAAATGCTGGTACAGTGCATTTAAGCATTTAAGAAGAATAACCTAGTGAAAGCACTTAAGGTGAATAACCTAGTGGAAGAGTGGGTCCTCACAGTCTTTTAATCCTAGTGTCCTCCTTAGGGATGGTTCTTCCTAATGATGATTACATAAAAATGATTAATAATAAAGTTGAACAGGTGCATTGGAGTGTGTCCTTATTATTACAAAAACAGGCATGAAATTAAGCCATAGTGACTTGACCTTTCAAATCTAGGGAGTTTAGTGCTCAAGGAAATATATGCCACCCTTTGCACAATGCACACTCCGTTGTATATGATCCCAATACATGCTCAAACTCAGCAAATTGCCATGTGCAATTACATCTTAAAACTGCTCTTATATGGATCAGGTCTCCATGGGTTTAATGTAATCTGAAGGCAGCTCATGTTTTACCCTATGGAACAGTTGTCTACCATAGTCGAGTGTAGGATATTCACCCTAAAGTACCTCACCATGAGACATACCCTAGACCATCTTCAGCTGCTCATTACAGAGCAGGCACACAAAAATGTCACATCCCAAGACAATCTAGAGTTATTCACAATGAGGCATCCCCTATACTATCTACAATATCCTAGAATAGGATACATCCTACACTAGATTACAACAGGACATCCTCT
Source organism: Bryconaethiops microstoma (assembly GCA_037577275.1). Lineage (NCBI taxonomy): Eukaryota > Metazoa > Chordata > Actinopteri > Characiformes > Alestidae > Bryconaethiops > Bryconaethiops microstoma. The sequence continues at coordinate 6,250 of JBBJLS010107540.1, forward strand.
ACTATGGAGCTCACTATAATACAACCCCCACATCAGTGATCACCAACCCTACATCTGTAGATCTACAACCTACAGAGTTTAGTTTCAACCTGGACCAATCATGCTGAAGTTACACACATGGGACGGGTGTAGCAGATTGTTTCTGGAACTAAATTTGTGCCATCCTACATACTATAGGATATCCTCCAGAAGTGACTAAAATAGCCAACATTGCAGTAAATTACCATACCACATGCTGTACACCTACAATAGCTTATTACAGTCCCATTTAATATAGTAAATTTAGACAGACTAATCTATATAAATACAGCATTCCCAGAGTCTTTTGAACTGTGCAGTTCTTCACAATGATTGCATTTTGTCAACTGCCTGTAGGGCAAATTGGTGATAATAAAGTAGGTAAACATGCTGATTAAAATCTTTCTCTTGCTCTTTTTTGTCTCTCTTTCTCTGTGCCTGCAGGTAAACTCTTATAAAACTTGTTGGCATCTTGTCAACACTTTGTTATCTGATTATCATCATTTGGGGTTCTTCGCTTCCCTGGAGCATTGGAGAGCCTTCTGTAAATAGCAATTCGACCTTTTGCTCATATGTCTGACACAGACCCCATTGGGCACTGGCGTTTCTAACCTGCTATTCCACTGGTGGGTCTTTCATGACCTTCATGGAGCCAATGTAATGCTGAAAGACTGTAAGGGACAGTGTTCCTGTGCAGTTTCCCACAGATGCTTGCATTATCTACTTTGAAATACATTGAAGAAAAAAATATATTGGAGCATTAACACTTATGAGATATGCCAGCCATGATAAGTCTCATTCATTAATTAATTTGTACTTTCATAATTAGGAGCAGTTGGCAAATGCTGTGGCATATCATTTTAATGCATCCATGTAATAAATTGGTCCAATTTAATGGTTAAAGACATAGTGCCGCCTTGGAAAACTCCTAAGCCTTGATGCAACTTCAGAGAAGCTCACATCACATCAGTGCAGTACACTCAGCTGTTCTGGCCCTGCAGTAAATCCTAGGCAACTAGATTTTCCTTTAATGAGGACTACCTCATCCTGCAGACTACAGCAATTATCTCATCTGGTGCACAGAAGAACATTTTTGGTTAAACACTAGGTTTTAAGCTTTATTACACAGTTTATTACACAGTTGTTATAATAACACTCAATTTTATTTTATGGTGACCTTATACCAAAATAATTTATCATAGATATGGCAGAATAGTCATAGAAACTAAGCCAATGTGTGACTAGTGTGGGTGAGGACAGTGCACTGTCCAGATTTATTCAGAAGAGATACTCTTATGAAAAGAGAGCTAAGATTTGAAATTATAGCATGACAGGTGAGAATCTGAAAACATGACGAGATTTAGTTCCATTTTACAGCCCACAGTAAGTCATACAGTGTCCTAAACCATATCCACAAGACTGCTCTACTTTAATGATGGTAATGAAACCGAAATACTAGCATGGTATTTGACATTTTACAGATTGATGCATTTTGTGTATCACGTGACAGTCCCTCCATTCTTGGAGGGTGAAGGCATCTTCAGTACCACTAAAACACTTGCCTGTGACCACAAAGGTGCAGGTTCAAACCCCCACTTTCTACCATTGTGCCCTTAAGCAAGATACTTAATCCTCAGTTGCTCCAGGGGGACTAACCCTGTAACTAATCATTGTAAGTTGCTCTGGAAAAGGGCGTCTGCCAAATTCCCCTTTACCTTTACTACTATGTTCCATGTTGTAGCTACTAGATCCAGTGTGCACCCTCCTAACCCCTAGGGACCTATAGTAATCAGTATGGTTCCAATTACGCATCTCCTGGTTATGGAACTATGAAAGGACTTATAGAGACATTAAGTGGTACTGGTTAGAGGAAGCAATATTCCTTTTTTAATTTTGAAGGGCCACAAGACACCATATCACTCAATCCTAGTCCAGCACAATAGTCATTTCCAAGAATAATCAGGTTTCAAGAATGGTAAGGCTGAATGTCAAGAATTCATGTGCAGGAAGAGGATCCTGAAGAAGCACCTCTGGAATAGCTCTGGAATGCATCATGGCACCCTTCAGCTGGGAATTTGTAGACTATCACACATCACCATGGACTTGTTACCAATCTGCCTGCATCCTCCGTTAATACTGTATTTTGATGGTGGTGGACTCGTCCTTTTGAGAAAGTTTCCCCTTAGCTGTTGAATTTACCAATATCTTTTTTCATCAAGTACTCAAATTGTACAGGGTGTCACAAGAAATCATGTTGTATAGTAATCAGTATGATTCCAACTGAGCACTTCCTGGTTATTAAATGACTTGTAGAGACACTGAGACATTGCAAAGTATTGCCAATTTCCTGGTGTGCCAAGCATTCTATTCTGATTGCCTTGTAATTTCTGACCAATCTTTGTATGCTTTGTACCTCACCTCTGATATTCCTGATTCCTGATTTACTTTTGCTCTGTGTTTGGATTTTGTACCAGGCCTTGTCTGGATGCTGACTCTTGCCCATCTCTGACCTCGCCTGTTTTCTGGACTGTGCTTTTGGACTGCTTCTGACATCCCTATTTGCCAAAGCTTGACCAAGAACTGTTTTGACGGTGTTAATGTCTTGTACATGAGTAAACTTCATTTCACAATTGAGTCTTCATGTGAGCAATCTTTATACATGTGAATGATTAAAATACATGAAAGTAAATGTAACAAGGCCTGTATTATACAAAACATGCTAACATCATGATTGAGACTTTATTATGCAAATGACAAAATGCTAGAATGATGCATTTGGCAGATAGCATGCTAATATTATGAGATAGCTTGTATTATAACTGGTAATAACATTGTAGACATGCCATGCATCTTTACAATTCATGGATTTGCAAAAAATATTTGAAAGTTAGTGCTACAGATAGTACTATGCAGATGTTGGCATAATAGTATTATGATTTTGCTTGATTTGTGCAGATGATAACATGACATTATATCATGTTATACTTTATATATTACTCTGTAATTTATGCCACCATAATCATTCCTGAACTCCATGGTTGTTCATTTTTGGAGCTGCATACCATGCAGTGGAGGTAAATGTCCAGTCAACCATGCATGTTGCTTGAATGATGCTTGAATGATGCTCCATATGAGGAGAAGAATGACCCAGTCCTGACTCCCTAGGAAGGTAGCCAAATGCAACCAGCTAGCTATAGATGGCACCGCATTGATTTGAGCCAGGCTATAGGGCACATTTGATGTTCTCTGGATTTACTAGCATGTCCTGTGGGAGCCATATAACCTTGCCTCAATTCTGATTAAACTGTAATCCTCATTGTAATTGTTTTTTCTTGATATTTTACATTGTCTGCTATAGTTTGCATAAATCAAATATATATTTATACAGTAGGTCTATTTTGTGTAAATGGATGTCTATCGTGTAATTATGATGTTTACTGTTTTGACAACTGACTGTTGGTAAAAGCATTGAAAATATCCACTTGCACAAACTATTTTCCCAAGATGTCAGTTCTGAGTACTCCTAACCAGAGATGATACTGCTACCATGGTATTAGTGTCCATGAAGTAACCTGGCCAGCCCACCTCCTCAACCCCAATTTAACCAACTGTTACAATGTCATAAACTGGACACTGAAAAATGGTTCTAGGTTTTGCTTAGTATTTTGCCTGAACTGAAAAGATGATAGTTTAGCTATCAGCAAGTGTAAGTGCTTTTTCAGTTGCAGGGAAAAGCTTTTTTAGTACACAGGATGCCACACAATAGAGGCAAATGATGCTTTCATCTTGACTGAAAAGGAGCTGGACCTCAGTTTAAGTATGTTTAAGTATGCGCTCATTAAAAAAAACAAAAAAAAACCTCTGCACATCAATGCCACATTTGCTCCAGTTGACCAGTTAAGTGACTGCGCTGGCCAGAAGAAATGATTTATCTCCCTTCATTTATCCCCCCATTTCACGGCTTCTTTTTTCATTTACAGAAAACCAACAGGATTATGTTTCTGTTTTTGTGACAGTTATTTGAAGTCATACGGTCAAAGGATGGTCTACTGAAATTCAATTTATCTCTGTTGAAAAAAAAAAAAACAGCATGGCTTTATTAGTCGGCTTCACAAGAGACGAGTTCACAATGAGATCCAGCGGCAGGGCTTTCTCTCCGCTCTATCGAGCGGTGCATTTAGCGGGTGTTTTCGCTTGGGGATTTCTTCAAGCTCCTTAAACTGAGTACTCTTTAATTAGGGCTTTATTTGAGCACATTTCAAACAGTACAAATAGCCATGGGGCTGGGTCCCCCAACGTTGGATAGCTGGCCAGCAGATGCAGCCAGTGTTAGCTGCTACCACCAGCCATTATCAGACAGGCCCTAGCGACCAAGTCCTTCACAGTTCCACAGATGGAGCAATGGAACATTCAGTGAATAACAGGACCTTGAGATGAACTTCAGGCTAGAAGAGATCAACACCAATTCTGTTATTCATGCTAAGGGCCTGAATGCCTACACCTATTGAGGCCTCATTGTTACACTAGTGCCGAATAATCATCTGGCCTGGTGAGCCACTAAGATTCTGTCCATCTGATTTAATGTATGATATTTATTCACCATTGTTGCGTGCATTCCAGTTTTTAAAGAGGACTGTCTTATGGATGAGAATGAATTTGCCAATTTCCATCTCAAATCTGTCAACATTCTTATAAAATGGTAAAAACAAAGATGTAAAATAATACATCAAGTAGTAGATGGCCATAATTTTAGAACTAATTTCATGAGAAGTGCCCCTTTAAAAAAACACTGTCTGCTTCTCAAAACTCTTGTGCTGGAAAATCCATTAAATAAACCAAAGTGTGCGAACACTGGCATAGTGCTTGGAGTTCCATGCATCAATATCTCAGTTCACCATATATTTGCTCCTGGCAGTGTGCATGTTTTTTGTTTTTTTTTTATGTGTGAGAGCCAGCTGACTAAATATTTGATAGCCAGGGGAGTGAGTGGTGAGGGGTTTTCCAAAAAGCCTTATGTGAACCCTGCAACATAATTGTTATAACTATATCATAAATTGTCATAACATGTTATAACTGATGTCACACATCAGTACGCCACACACATCATTGTATGCCACATGCTAAAGTTATGCCATAAGACTGCCATAAGTGATGCTATATGCTGTCATTTTTACAATATTTCACAGCTTTAAATTGGCACTTGAACTGTCACAACACGACATTGTTATATAACATCATCTGTGACTAATCTATAGCATGGTTATATCAACTTTGCAGGGTTCAGGCAAAGTTTTACTCATTACATTATTAATGACAGAACTAGTACATAATAGATTGGGTTTACAAATTATTTGCTGTATGAACAGATTTGAGTGTTTCTGTTTATTTTAATAACCAAAAAACATATAGAAAAATATATAAATATATAAAATATATAAAAAAGGCAAATATCTAAAAAATAATTGGGTCAATCAACTGTATGCAAAAGTTTTTAATGATATTTGTAATTTGTTTAGTGAAAAAAGAGCAAGTCATGCACATTTTAATGCAAAATTACAGGATTTTATATTTTACTAGTTTCCCAATATGTTAAACATATCAAATAGGAAGTATGCATTAAAACAAGTACAAGTCTCTTGTACAGAATTTTAGTATATGCTTGGGGAAAACACCAACTGCCAACTGAAGAACCATTTAGGATCTTCTATTTTAAAGACTGTAATGATGATGGTGTTGGGGGGGGGCTCCTTAATGAGACAGCCCTTGGGCCGCTGAACTATTAATCCATTCTTGACCATATCATGGGGTTGCAAAGTAAGCACCACTGTAGGATTTGATTGGTAAGTGGAGAATAGAGCTGGCTCAGTGATTCGGTGGCTGTCTTTCTGCTGAAGCATGACATTTTATTTAACCATACCCCTGACCTCAGCAATAACATATTTGTTCAGTTAGCAAAACACAATGCCCAGGACAATGAATGGTGGTCAACTCAGCAAGTGAAGTTCACTTTGGGTTCTTGGGTTCTAAAAGCCTCCTTACTCATCCTGGGTCAAAGTGGTCAAAATTCTCTTTCAGAGGAGGAGCAGAGGCCAGGGACAAAAAAGGCTGAAAAGACAGTTGTGTTTTACCAGTTTTGTTGATTTATGGATCATATACAGTCTATGTCCTATCATGGTCTTGGTCCTTCTGTACTTCCGAAAAGGGTTAATTTAGTCTTTTGGTTAGCCCAAAGAACATTGCAAAAGACAAATACTTTTTTAAAAGTGTAAAGAATCTCAAAATAATGACAAAGATATGGTGTTATTCTAAATAAAGGTTTCTCCTAAAACCTTCTAACCAAGCTAGGAACCACCAAAGAACCATTAAGATTTTAAAGTATATCTTCCTGGCCAACAGTTTTTCATTTGTTTCACTGATGCTTAGAGAGAATTCTTTGGTCTTTTACTGTCATCAACGATAATTAATTTATAAATTTACACTTTGGACCATTGTAAACTGCACAATGACAGAAGACAGTACAGTTAACCACAGCAGAAATATGGAATGATAGTTATCACAAATAATTGCATATGTAGAAGGATTCTCAGCCAATCACACTGTGCAGTCAGAAAAAAGGTTTTAAAAAGTTTTGTACAACATTTAGCTAACACAAAATACAGAAAATATGAGTTCACCTTAGAGCAGCCCATTTGGTCAGATTCTGAAGAATGGAACAACTGCAAGTCTGCACCAAAAACCTGTTATCGCCTGCAAGTGAACTTTTCAGTGCTGTGATGGTGGAATGACAAACTTAACATTAAATCACACTGAGAAATGAACAGAATGCTGAGTTGAAAGAGAATGAGGATTTTAAATAATTAAACCAATGTCTGTGTTTTAAACAAACTCAGTGATTCTGTTGACTGTTGCCAGCCATTTTCATTTTGTTTGTATGATGTGCTATTTTGTAAATTCAGATATCGCCTCATAAATTCCCAATTTTCTGTCTTCCTTTTTTCCAACAGCACATGCTAAAATGCTGTTCTGGCAAGAGCTAGGGTCCAGGTGTGTGTCTGTAAACAGAGAGGAAGCTAGTGTTTATGTCTGTGGCTAGAACAGAGAGGATCTCAATAATCCCTGGTGGAAATGATTGCTTTTTTGCTGCCCCCGCCTCCTTCGCCGATCAATAACCCAGCTAGGATGCTCAGAGTGTACACATAAGCAACACATTAGCCATCCTCATCCACTCCCAGATCCTGTTTATAGATTCCATATGTTATTTGTGACATTCTCTCATGAAGCATTGCTCCTTACTGGGTACGCCCTGCAGGATTAATGAAGTGCGACATCCATTGTAGTAATTTTTTCTTAAGCGAATATTCTTCCCTCAATGCCCACCCCGCACTTTCACTACATAACACATGCATTTCTCTGAAGCCAATCAAGCCTCCTCTCCCATAACCATTCTCTTGTAATGCAAGAATGTGTGTTGTTAGGCCCCCAATTTATGACTAGCCACATCAGAAAAGAATAGAAAGGAAAGGAAGTAAACCGAGAAAGTTCTGGACTAGATTTCATGCAGCAATAGAGATAAAGTGGTGCTCAGAGACATTGAGCTGGAAGTCACTAACTGATGTTGCTGAATCTGTATTTACTTTTGTTGAAAAATGGGTGGGTGGATGGGGATTTTTTTTCCCGGAATGTTTTCAAAAATGGCTTCCAAATTTGAGCGTCACATTTGCCAACAATGCCCACTCCTAATTTAGAACTGCACACCAGTTTTGTACATAAAACAAGCTTTTCACACAGAAAAGGCTTTGTACATCAGGGCCATGGTTTGATTCTACATTAGACTATTATTGTAGCTAACTAGAAAATTGTGTAAGCACACAGCTGGATGTCTACAGTAGTTCCACTGAAACCTATTTGCTGGTGTTTAACCTCCATTCTCCAACACCTAAGCCAGTAAAAAAGGTAACTGAAAGGCAAACTTAAACCATCACTGGAAAGGCAGGGCACTTACAATAAGGTTAACTACAGTTCAAATGAAGTCTCAGACCATGAAGTCTAGCGTATGCTTATAAATCAGTTGTACTCCATTACACCCTTGTGCAAAAAGGCTCTATGAGCTAACAAAGGTGATAAAACCTTTAGACCAAAGGAGCACACAATTGATACCATAACTGAGGTGCAATTTTATTGGACTGAACAGCAGTTTGATTAGGTTTGATCACCCCATTCTATGGCAAATTGAGTTTATTTTTTAAAGGGGAAGCTCTACCTTTAACAATTAGCTGTGTACCTGAAGCTAGATGAATTCAACATATTTAGACCTTTCTAGTAAGCTGTGACATCCCCAGTCAGCGGCCGCTAGAGGCCACCATTGCTGAATTTATGTGCTGAACCTTTATTCTGAAAGGGTTTGTCACAAAGACCAATTACATGTAACACAGCAACAGCTGGTGATAATTTCAGTTAATGTGAGTGTGTTCAGTCATTGGTTTAAAACAATTCTGTTTTTGTATATATAGTTCCTTAATTCATGTTTTGTTTGTCAGTCCTCCCTCACGCTTCTCCTAGGTGCTACTAGTTGTTTGTGTTTTGGACTTTGTTTATGTTTTGGGCCCTCAAGCCTTATGTGTTTGGTTGTTTGAAAACAAAGTCTGAAGAAAATTAAAATCCGTGCCTGCACCTCCTTTCCGAACTGGTGCTACCCCCATGTGACAGAAGGGCTGACCTACCAATGAGGCGCAGCGAGGAGAGGGACCCACTGGACTCAGGGCGGAGATGAGCCAACCAGCAGGAGTCGATTCACCCCCCAGGAGTTAGTGGGTTGGATCAGTTCGGAGGATGAGGAGGAAGGGCACATCTGGAGCAGCTGGTTGGTGAACACGCCAACAATCTTGTCTCCGGAGGTGTTTGCAAGCCCCCTTGCCTCCAGCCCGGCCCGGCTCGGGTCGGGGAAATCCCCACTCGGGTCCGCTGATCAGCTGCCAATGGGGTCCCTGAACTCCTCACAGGCTGATTCTCCCATGCTCGTGTCCAGCTCATCCAGCAGCCAGCATGGAGGAAGCGGGCTCAAAGGCCTGCACAGAGCACAACGGCTTCCAACCTGGTGTCAAGGGATAGGGTCTTGGGTGCTCTTTCAGTTCCCAAGCTGGCGCCCTCGCTGGCTCCCAGGCTAGCATCCTGGCTAGCCCCTCAGAAGCCCGCACGGAGCGCACCAGCTCCCAAGCCGCGGGAGAGGGACGGGGTCCCTGGTGCTCTTTCGGTCCACACACGGGTGCCACTGCCAGTCCCACGGTTCCAGCCCACACCTGTAAAAAGCACACAGCTGCCGATGCCAATGTCCGCACCCAGGACGCGGGCTCTCGCGCTCCTCCAGAGTGTGCCAATACCAGTACCCAGGCTGGCGTATAGACCAGCTCCAACGCCAGCCCTGAGGACAAGGCTACTGCCCACATCGGCCCCAAGGATTCGACTCCAAGCTGCAGCCCTCGTCATGGGTCCCAAAGCTGTAGCAACGGTTCCTGATGCTGCAGTCCTCGTCACAAGTCTCAAAGCTGTAGCCCCATTTCCTGATGCTGCAGTCCTTGTCACAGGTCCCAAAGCTGCAGCCCCTGACACTGCAGTCCTCGTCATAAGTCCTGACGCTGCAGCCCTCATCACGGGTCCCGACGGTGCAGCCCTTGTCATGGGTCCCAACACTGTGGCCCCAGCCTTTGGCTTGGAAGAGGCAGTCCCAGCCCTTGTTCTGGATGCTGTCCAAACTCCAGTTCCGACACAAGGCCTGTATTTGCCCCTGTCTCCTCCACCGCTGCCTTGGCGGTGGGCTGGGACCCCTGGCACTCCAGAGATGTGCTGTTTGGGGGGGGGTGGTGCCGCTAGTGTCTGGATGGAGGACTAAGGTTTCCCCCTGATATTTTTTGGGGGGCGCTATGAGGATCAATATGTGGGGCTCCACACATAAAGGAGCTTCCCGAGGGGTGCTCAGTCCCACAGAACACGGAGGAGCTCCCCGGAGGGAGTTCCATCCAGGAGGACGTGGAGGGGGCTCCCCGAGGAGACTCCACACCGGATGTCATGGAGTGTTGATGAGCTTAGAAGCCCCGACACATCGGAAGACCCACATGGGCTACCCAGGACAGAGGGACACCCTTGGAAGGCGGCTGTGTGGGGCCCACGGAGTCCACAATTCCCGCCTCCTCCCATTCTCTGCCTTTGAGGAGGCCTGGGAGCCCTTTGGCACCCCAGAGTGGCACCGTTGAGGGTGGGATGGGTTCTGCGACATCCCCGGTCAGCGGCCGCTAGAGGTTGCCATTGGCGAATTTATGTGCTGAACCTTTATTTTGAAAGGCTTGGTCACAATTACATGTAACACAGCAACAGCTGGTGATAATTTCAGTTAAAGTGAGTGTGTTCACTTTTAAAGACGATTCTGTTTTTGTATATATAGTTCCTTTGTTCATGTTTTGTCTGTCAATCCTCCCTCATGCTTCTCCTAGGTGGTTTGTTTTTTGGACTTTGTTTATGTTTTAGGTCCTTAAGCCGTTTGTGTTTGGTTGTTTGAAAATAAAGTCTGCGCCTCCTTTCCGGACTGGTGCTACCCCCATGTGACATAAGCTTAGAAATGGTAAATGGTCTTTCCCAATACAGGCATGCTAAATGTTAATTAGAGCATTCAGATGCTACTCTCTGGCACCTCTAGCTAATACTGTATGTCTTCTATTAGCAAGAAGACTGTTGGCTGCAAAGCTTTGTAAATGACAGCACAGCTGTGGGACTGAAAGGACAACTAATAAAGTGGTAAATACATGGTAGGTAAGCTTATTCATCTGCTTTTGAGAAGAGCAGTGCGGCTTTACCTGAGGACTTACATTGATTGTTAAAGCTGCTTAGCTTTGCTTAGAACAATCTTCAGCCTGAAAGCACACAAGAAGAAAGGAATTGATTAATTAATTTCACTCAGTGAACATTTTTTTTGGAAGGAATTGCCTCCTGCTAACCTATCCTCTTGAATGCTCTAAAATCAGTGTGTTTCATAAATCAATATACCACTCCTTTTTTGCACTATAGACATTCCTAATTATACACATTGGTTATCATGCTTAAGAACTAAAGGTATCAAGGGGAAATATCAGCTCCTGCAAGGCATAATCCAAACACATTTCTGACTGCCAAGTACTGTTAGGGCAGTGATTGCACATCTAAATCATCATTACAAAAGGCAGAACTTAAATGATTATCTACAGTTGAAGTACCACCCCTCAGAGTCTCAGAGATCTCCAGGTGAAGAGATCTCTGTCCATTGCTAGCTTATCAGTACTCAGATATAGGCAGCAGGTTTCATGCTTTGGCAAAGCAAGGCACTGATAATAATAAAATAAAATAATAAAAAAGCAAGCAACAAAAACAATATATAATAAAAGTTAAATTTCACATACAATAAGTTAAAGAAAGGTAAAGAAAGCAATATAAAAGAATACAAAAGTGCATTTTTAGTGCAAGTGGTACTGGTTAACTTTTTTTAGCTTCTTTGGGGCAGATCTGATCTCCAAAGGAGCTGATTCCAGCAATGGGAAGCATAATGCTTAAATGTCATTTCACCTTGTTCTGTTATGGCCTTTGTACTGACCAGCTTCTGTAGATATACAAGAACTTCCAGGCTGATTAACATCAAACTTACAGAGATATATTTAGGGCCCTGACCACTGAGTGACTAACACTTTAAATTTAGCTCTCTATCTGATTGGAAGTCAGTGTAAGATGCTGAGAATTACAGTAATGAGCTCTCCTTTCTCATTTTTTTACATTTTCCATGAACTCTAGCAGAAGCATTTTGAATAAGCTATAGCTGTCCACTTACCTTTTTGGGGAGGCCATTGTCAATTTGGTAACAATATTGCAATAGGAAACCCTGCAGGTTTTAAAGGTATGGGTAATTTTCTCCAAATCTTGCTTTTACACAAAATCTCTAAGCTTTGCTATGTTCATGCTGATGCCATGCTGATTTGAATGCTAATTTAGTTCTAGCTTTAATGTGATTACTGGAACTAAGATTCGCCTCCATTACAACAAGATTTTTGGCATGGGTTGTAGATTTTCTGTCCCAGATTCCAAATAGGAGGTTGTACCCTATGTTCTCTGTTTCCAAACAGAACTATCTCCATCTTGTCAGAAAAAAAAAATGTATTGCATCCAGACATTTATTTTCAAAGTATAAACGTTACACTTCAGGCATTCTTTTCAACAGTTTCATGATGAGCCACCTAGGACATTTGTGTTTTATTTGAAATAAATAAGTCTATTTTTGGGACATAAATTCATAGTACATACATTGTTGGTGAATGAATTTCCAAGCATTTAGATCAAACATCTTTGAGAAGAACATTCAGTTGAACATGTCATTCATTGTTATTTATTGTTATCTTTTCTGTGGCATATTGGAATTTGGCACAGAGCAATGGACAATTGAGTGTTTATACATTGACAGCCACTTTTCCACTCTGCATGGCCCATACTTCAACCGTCCCTAATGTGTGTGTTAAAATGAAGCATTTCATACAAGTTCACTTGGCTCTGCTCTGCCCAGATGGGACCTGAATGAATTCCATTGGAGTTTGTTTAATACCATTGACCATACAGATAAAAAAATAACTAGTAATCTATTCCAGGAACAATGTGCCAGGAATGCTAATTGGGCACAATAGTTTTAGAAAATAATATTATTAATGCATGAATAAATACATAAAAGCAAAATTTGACCCTGATAAAATGCTAAATATAATCCTTCTGTCTTGTTTCCTCCTGTTAGTCTTGTGCCGGCACCCCCTGTTTGGAAGGTGTGAAGGAATGTTGGTGTCTTTGATTTTAATGAGGCCTTCCTACAGGCCAGTTGAAGTGTAGGCTGGGTCACAAACAGCTTTTGACTGAGACAACAAGGCTATCTAATGAGACACTGTCTCAAATTACATTTGTGCTTTAATCTGTGTGTGTGTGTGTGTGTGTGTGTGTGTGTGTGTGTGTGTGTGTGTGTGTGTGTGTGTGTGTGTGT
>JBBJLS010107548.1:0-19300 GCA_037577275.1 Bryconaethiops microstoma
ATATGAGCTTTAAAGGAATAGATTAAAACTAAAATTAAGCAGAGATGTAGAAGGAAATAAAAAAAAACAGTAAAAGAAATTAAAGAAAGCATAGAAAATTAATTAAAGAATATTAAAAGTGTAGCTTACGGTTTCTGAATAAATAATAAATGTTAGTCAATAAATGCTAAAAAAAACAAACAAATAGTTAATGTTAATATCAATTAGAAAAATTGAATTGGTTGTTAGTAATGCCTTACTCACCGAAATTGGTGATCATGTACCTAAAAATTTTTTTCAAGTGTGTTGGGTTTGGAAAATTGACAATAATCAGTTATTTTTTTTTGCCATGTAGGCTTGTGTGCAAAAGTTTTGTAACCCCAGGTCAAATGGCATGCATGCCTGAAAAAGCACACATTTAAATACACCATTACTGCTTATATGTTCAATTTGGAAATGTCGCATGTGGAAAGGTTCTGACACATTTTATATTTAATGTTTATAGAACACTTTATATTTAATTGGGTAAACTCAAAAAACAGAGACTGTGCACAAAAACCTTTCAGTTTGTTCCCTGTAGAGGATGTGTTTGTTTATTTTCATGCAGTTTGACTGGTGCTGGGACTTTGGCATTACAACTGTGTGTTAAAGGAGCATCTGATAATTGGTCGTCGGGGGCAGTGTTTATGTGATTACTGATGATCAGTAGGCTAATTTGAGGACACTTATAACATCATAATATTTAAGTACCAAACATGCTTCGTTTATCACCACGGACACACTGCTGATTACCGCTGGATACCGATTTTAACTCTGAAAAGAAAAAGAAAAGCGAAGAAGCTTGTGACTTTCTTCTGGTATTCTAGTAATGACATTATATTTAAACAACAGTCAAAACATGAGACCCTGAGCCACACTTTTTTAAATTAAATTTTTTTTTACAGCACAATTTACAGTTGCCTGGTTACACATTTCCCTTCTGTAGGTATGTTTATTCATCTGCACTCATAAAAGGGCTCTTCACTCAACTTATGGAGCAACACTATGGATTCCGAGTCGGTCCTGATGACCCGTGGGCCCTACAGAGGAGAGGGGTGGTTAAGCTCTGTCGACTTGGGGGTGGGGGGTTGGGGTGGTTCATTCTGTCAACTGAATTGTATTTCTTCTCAATTCGCAACCAGAAGGCTAAACTTCTCTCTACCTTTCTTTAACATCTCTCTGGAACTGAATGGAGCAGCAGTACAGATGCAAAGCACCTTTTAGGTGCAAACCAGTAAAAGCTTTGATGATGATCTCAGCTGGTTACCAACACTCACAGACACTTACAGCCCAGAGGGTCTTCAGCACTCGTGTTAGTGGAGCTGAGAGCGAAAGCAAAGCCCACACGTTCTCCTCACCTGCCGTACAGACATGCCTGCAGTAAGAGGGTCAGGTGTTGGTTGCCATGGTTTCATTATGTCATCTATAGACAGAATCACACAAACACACACAAACACACACGCTTGTATTACAGTTTTGAAGGATAAGGGTACAATTGTGCGCAAAAGTTTTGGCACCCCTGGCCTGCACATTTTTATTAATTTGCTAAGTTTCACATACAGTGGAAAAAAATAAATTTTTTAATAATATTAAAACATATAAAATATGCTATAACCTTTGCACAGATCAAGCTTTCCCAATATGTTGAATACAGTAAATAAATAACAGTTTTTCTGTATTAAATTCTGTCTGTGAAAATTATGCATTTTAAATGTAATATTAAAATATATCAAATGTGCCATAACCTTTGCACGGGGATGTTCATGGCCTAGTGGGTAGGATATTTGCCTCCGGACCAAGAGGTAATGGGTTCCTGAGCAAGACACTTAACCCCAAGTTGCTCCAGAGAGACTGTCCCCTGTAGTTAGGGAATGGAAGTCGCTTTGGATAGATGCTGTAAATGTACATGTTTTCCCAATGTGCTTAATACAGTAGGTAAACTGTGATCGTAGCATATTAAAATGTGCAGAAATTCATCTCAGAAGATGATCTCAATTTATTTACGCTTAGAAAGTTAAAATCAAAGTCAATTGACTTTGATTTTAACTTTCTAAGCGTAAATAAATAGTACTATATAGTACGTTATAGTACGATATAGTACGTTTATAGTATGATATAAACACAAATATACATAAATGCTAATTAGCTGTGTATAAACAAAACATGCCATTTGATCGGGGCACCAAAATTTTTGCACATTCACACACATGCACACATACACACACATTTATGTATATTTGTGTTTATATCGTGCTTCCACATGCTTTTACATGAGTGTGTATGTCAATGCTAATGATAACACTCCGCTCTACCCAACACTGACCTCAACCTTGGCAACCGGAGGGTCAACTTTGGCCTTTTTTTATGGCTTCTTATTGGGGCTCTTAAACACATGCGCCCACACACAAACACATGCACACACACACAACAACGTTACCATGGTAATAAGGCTTCTGCAAAAGGCTCTGAAAGGCGCTCTTGCAGTAAGACAAGTACTCAAGACACACACACACACACACACACACACACACACACACAAAAAGGTTCAGCTTTCTTCATCTTATCAGGTATAATGCAACCCTATGGATGTGTAATGGGGTTCCGTAATCCATACATGCAAATGAAAGGAGGACAAAAGAAGTTTCTCTCATGTAGGGAAGAGCATTTTAATGTCTGAGATACATAACAGCTGCCTTCTTTCTATATCCATTATGTGGCATCAAAAGCTGTTTTTTCAGAATTTGGTTACACGGCGTGACTGAATGAGCACACTGAGTAATTCATTTCACGTTTAAAAACTATCAAGGTGTCATTTTGCATGCTTCTATTGTGGCAAGTGATTAAAAAAGTATGTTAACCCTTAGAACATGAGTGGCACGGATTTGTACCAGAAGCGCAACAAATTATAATTTGTCATACTACAAAGTTCCCCCGGGTTGTGTTGAATCTTGAGGTGCCAGGCGTCATGGTGAGCTTTGGTGTTCCTGTGTTACGCAGAACCAAAGTTATTGTAATTTTTAAAACATGTAATAATAATCGCTAATGGAACCAGATATAAGTGTGAGTTTTGGTTTTTTGGTTTTACATTTGGGTTTAAAGTTACACTGAAATTTATGTTTGAGTTTAGGTTTAGATTTTGGTTTTGTGTTATGCTGTAGGCTTACGTCTGACTTAAAATTTGGCTTCAGCTCCAGGTATAAATTCTTATTTGTGTTTAATTTGAGGCTGGATTTGAACTCATTTCAAGTTTAAAATTTACATTTATAATTTAGTTTAGGATTTGAGTTCAGGTTTGCAATTGAGTTAAACTTTCAGTTTGGGTTTGGTTTCAGGGTGGAATTTGGGTTTTGGACCAGAGAAATGTGGTTTTTGTTCCCAGACCAAACAGAAATATTTGTATAAGGAGGAAGCCAATCTGAGCTTGTGAAGAATTAGTAGGAATCCATATAAACAGAGTTGAATGAGGTAATGGTTTCTAAATGTCAACAGCAGTTCTTATCAAACTTATCCAGATACAGTGTAGATGCATTGACTTGGTTTCATTTGCTCCAAATATCTGTGTGTGGCTTATAATAAGTTAGGGATATTTGGCTTTTGGGTGAAATTTATGGGAAAAGTTCACACTACAGTGATATTATATCATGAAAGTAGGGCATTTAAGTAGAAGCATGCAATGGTGATTTCCACCAATGGTGATTTCCACCAATGGTGATTTCTACGTGAATCGACTTTCATCAGAGAACAGCACTGAGGCCTACTGGTCCCTCATCCATCGTAAACGCTCCCTGGCCCGTGCCTGTACCCGGTTGTGTGGTCAGCTACTCTTGCAGGTCGTCTAGCACGCAGACCACACTGATGTAAATGGTTTCGAATGGTCTGATGTGACAATTGAGTGACTCTAACCTCCCTTAAATGTGCCTGGAGTTGAGTGGCATTCATCATCCGGTTCTGCAGGGCACTGTTCACAATGAAGCGGTCATCAGTGTGGGATGTGGCCAAAGGACGGTCACTTCTATGCCTTTCTGTGACTCTTCCAGTCCCTGTATCTCTGTTGCAACCTGCTGCTGAAACTCTGTGACACTCTAAGCTCAGTAGCCACTTCCGTCTGAGAACATCCTGTTCGACGCCTCGCAATGGCGAGGTACTGTTGATCAATTGTTAGGTGTCGTCTTGGTCTCATGATGTCAAAATGTGAATAGCATGATGAGGAGGACTGTTTAAATAGTAATTCTAACTGAACCAGGAACGTTGTGTAAAACAGCAAGTTGTGTAAAAAGTACTGAAACATAACAGTTGCACATTCAAAAGTCTAGGGAAGGTCACATTAAGTTCACTTGTAAAGGTTGTGGTGCATTTTGGATTCATGCTGATATTTCACCCGAAAGCCAAATATCCCTAACTTTGTGTGTGGGTGGGTGTGTTTTACAATCCTAGACAAAGCAGGCAAATTTTTACCAAATTTTTTGTAACTGTCAATTTTTATGTAGAATAATAGATGTGAGATTTTTGCAATCCCAATTCATCTTACCAATTTACTGAAGCTAAGGCCTGTGAGAGTATGGACATGAGCCAGAAGCGCTCTAGGTGAAGAGAGTGTGGAAGCTTCTTGAAAAGCAGAAAGAGCCTCAGCATAATTTTCCTTCTTCGTCTGTTCAATTCCTAAGACATAGATCATTCTTATTTAACGATAAGGACAGACTACATTGTTCTTATGGCAGTTAAGTTCAGTTATTTCCACATGTCCAGGTACCTCTAGAAATAAAAGTGCAAACGAGCAAAAGGTCCTTGAGGTCTTGGGCTGCCATAGCAACGAGAAAGGTGGTGTCTTCTTGGAGGAAGAAGGTGAGGTTTTGAATTTCTGAAAGCAGATCCCCTGATGGTGTGATCTTTTTCTGTGGGGAGAGGCAAAAGAATTCCAAAAATCAACTGAACATCTAAATGGAAGAATGTCATGGTGAGGATTATCGGTGACAATCATTGGCTATGATGATAATGGACTCCAGTCCATAAGAATTTGGACATTGACTTTAGCAGCACACTACCTAAAATGCTAAATATTAACTTTAATTTGAACATATACACTGGGTGAACCTTACAGGAATCACAGCCCTTTATGACTATATGTAAATGGACTGCACTGACTGCTCAGCTTTTGCACGCTGTGTTCTTCATCTAATTTTTTTAAAACTTCTATTTTAAAGAGGACATTTCACAAAAGAAAAACAGTGCATTTACAGAATTTGATAAAAGTGTACATATAAACAATAAAAACAACTCGTCTTGAAAGTAACCTTTCTTCTCTATTCTGTTTATTTTATTTATTCTATCTACTTCACCACAGAAATTGTGCTTCATACATGTATCTGTTCACATATCTTACAGACCCAGAAGATATATTCCCCATCAGTGTGGTAGAAATCATATTAATCTCTCAGCTGTTTTTTTCTCCAGACTCCTGCAGTGGTACATGGTGGTCTGTGGAACTGCCAATCCTGCATCATGAAAGCTGACTTTACCTCTGGATTAGTCTCTCTCCACTCGTTTCACTTTCTCCACTCGTTTCACCGAGATCTGGATCATCCCAGAGAACACCACCACTCCAGCTGCTATTCTCTGTGTCCTTTCCTTATCTCTGTCCTCGCACCACAGGCAGAGGAGGGAGTACAGGTTTGCTTCTCTCGCATAGATGGCGTTTCGCACCTCTCAGTCTTTCCCGGTTCAACATCTCATCCTTTGAACTCCATTCTGTTACTGTAACACATCTGACTAAGCTACATATTATTGTTCTTTATCTCCCACCTGGCCCCCTAGGTAGATTCATTGATGAACTGGACGTCTTCCTGAGCTCACGTGGCCTTGCGTTGCTTCTATCATTCTTCGGCCTGTCTCTCAGCGAATCTCCTCTGACCCACAAAGCCGGCAATACTCTTGACTTAGTATCAACCACATCACTTCCTATGTTCAATATACTGTACTGTCTACTTCTCTACATGTCTATATGTCCTCCACGTCATCCATGAGTAACACCTGTAACTACCCACAGAAATCTCTCCTCTCTATGTCCTCTCTCCTCCTCTATCCTGTCTTCCTTATCTCTTCCTAATTCCATCAAAACCTGCCCATCTACAGTTGAATCAGCTACTACCGACCTCTCATCTCTCCACAGCTCAATTAAACATCTCTGTCTCTTGTATTCCAGATCGATGCGTGTCTCTCCTCAGGCTTCACGGCTGTCTGAGGTCCTGCGAAGTAACCATAGTGAACAGAGGGCAGATGAAAGAAGATTCTTTTATTTAAATTGGCAGCTGATCTAACCTCTGCTAAATCTTCTGGACCAAGTTTGAAAAATCAGCAACCAAACCTCGTAAGCTCCTTTTATTCTTAAACCACCATTTCTCCCTGTTTTACTAGCTGGGGTAGTGGTGGCCTAGTGGTAGGATACTTGCCTCTGGACCAAGAGATTGTGGGTTCAAATCCTACCACTGGGTTCCTAAGCAAGACCCTTAACCCCATGTTGCTCCAGGGAGACTGTCCCCTGTGGTTAGGGAATGGAAGCCGCTTTGGATAAAAGCGTCTGCTAAATGCCGTAAATGTACTAGCTCTTTCACCAGAGGATTTTGCCACATTCTTTGATAAGAAGACTGTTGACATTAAAAGGTCCTTCCCTCCTATCGACAAGCTAGAGACCAGCACATGCCGCCCAGTTTGTCTCTCGAGGATGTGTCTCAGGTCCCGATGTCCTGCAAGCCCACCACCTCGCCACTCGACCCCATACCATTAAGCATGCTGCAAATGAAATCTTCAAATCTAATCTCGCACATCGCTTACATTATCAACTGCTCTTTAAAAACTGGCCATGTCACATCTGCATTCAAGCCTGCAGTGATCACACCAATTCTGTAGAAACCCACCCTGGACTGCTCAGATATCAACAACTACAGACCAGTATCTTTTCTCTCCTTCCTTTCCAAAGTCCTGGAACGTGCTATTTATAACCAACTCAATTTCTTTCGTTTTCAAAACAGGCTTTAGGACCCTCATCAGTCCAGGATCAAGGCTGTGCACTCTACTGAAACTGCACTACTAGCCGTCTCCGAAGAACATGCAGCCAGATTAGCTGACTCTTCAGCCCTGATTATTCTTGACCCTTCTGCAGCCTTCGACACAGTCAACCATCAGATCCTCTTGGCTTTTCTTTCCAACCTTGGGGTATCAGGCACAGCCTGGCAATAGCTACCAGGTGGCATGACAAGGATCACAGTCTGCCCCACGAAGATTGTCCACTTGTGTTCCACAGGGTTCGGTCCATGGGGTACCTATCTTTTCTTTATACACTGGTTCTCTCGGGGATGTAATAGCCTTACATGGCTTTTCCTACCACTTGTATGCAGATGACACTCAACTCATTCTTGCTTTTCCTGCCGGTGACGATCAGGCCTCGACCCCCATCTCAGACTGCCTGGCTGACATCTCTTGGATTACAGCCCACCATCTCAATCTGAATCCCAACAAGATTGAGCTTCTTCTCATCAATAGAAATCAATCACAGAGCCATGACCTCAACCTTTCTTTTGAGAACTTGATTATCGTCCTCTCAAAGAAGCCAAGAAACCTAGGTGTCATAATAGATGAAGACTGTCATTCTTGTCACACGTTGACCACCACTCCAAGACTTGCAGATACCTTCTTTTCAACATCAGAAGAATCTTTCTCAGCACTGAAGCTATGCAGTTACTTGTCCAGTCTCTGGTCACCACTAAACCAGGCTACTGCAATTCTTTGCTGGCTGGACTCCCTCTGAATGCGACAAGACCACTTCAACTGATTCAGAATGCAGCTGCGAAACGAGTCTTCAATGTTCCGAAATTTTCACACCACCACACCTCTGCTACAGAACCTGCACTGGGTCCCTGTGGCTGCTCGCATTAGGTTAAATACCTTAACTCTTGCCTTCAAGACCAAGAATGGACTTGCACCTCCTTACTTGTCGGCACTTATCAAGCAGTGTGTCACTTCTCGTCCTCTCAGAGCATCAAGCTTTGCTCGTCTTGAACCTCTGCTGCTCAGGAGAAGAGGAAGACATGTATAAGACACTTTTCAGTCCTGGCTAACTAATCCTTACACTTATTGCTCGCACATTTTTCCTGTATACAGTAAACCTGGTGGCCTAGTGGTAGGATACTTGCCTCTGGACCAAGAGGTCATGGGTTCGAATCCTACCTCCAGCACACCACCATTAGGTTCCTGAGCAAGACCCTTAACCCCAAGTTGCTCCAGGGGGCAATGGATAAAAGCGTCTGCTAAATGCCGTAAAATGAAAACCCCCAACAATCACGGGGGTTACGTTCCAAGAGCACCCGCATGTAGTAAAAAAAAAAAGTATAAACATTTCAACTTGTATAAGTACAAGTTGAAATGTGGTTAAAAAAAAAAAAAAGTATAAACCCTTCCAAAACACTTTAATTTCATTTTAAACTTAACTTTATACATTACCCTTAAAGAAAATGTAATGTTAAACCCGTATTTGTACTGTACAGTGTACACTGAACTGCAGTGCTACAGTGTTACCCCTATATAGACTGTACTGTAATTCACGCAAGCGCATTTTCTGTAGCATACACTGTCATTTTCTTTGGTATAAGAAAACAGGGTAAATACAGTAATAAAAAATACAGGGCTTTAAGAAGAATAAAACGAAAAACACGAGAACACTCAGGGGGAAATTCTAGACTGCAGCTGCCAGATCACAGGGCAGCAGCCAATCAACAGCAAGGAGAAATAAATAACGTTCTCGGATTGGTTACTTTCAAACCTCCCACCTCTGAGTACAGTGGTATTTCACCACCACAAGACATGCTCTCTTTGTGTTTCCTGGACAGTACCAAAAAATTTATAGTTATATTTTATACGGAGATTTAGCTGAATTTACATTAATATTTATGTTACAAAATTAGTAAATTATATTTTTCTTAATAATTTAGCACACTCCCACACCCCTAGTCCTCGTGCTGGGTTGTTTATGTTTGGGTGCAGCGCTTAGAAACGCTCATTCCGTTCAGGTGCGTCTGACTGACTTCTGCACTTTCATTTTTAAGTACTGCTATATGAACAAAAGTGCAATAACATTTGGTTTGCAAACACTTTAAACACAAAGTGCTTTTTAACAGCAGTGTTCCCTTCAACACGGTTACACAGTTGCAGTTCAAATGTTTCTTGTAAATCTCAGTTTACATTAATGTAATCAAATCAAATATAAAACTATAGCTATTTACCACTGCAGAGCATTCACGTTTTATCTAGTTTGTTATTGAAAGTCCAGAGAATAGGGGGCAGAACCATTATAGCAACTTCATATGAAAGTCTATGTATCTGAATTCAATGTCATCAAAGTCCCTGTTGGTGTATTGGTCAGGCATTCCATTACTTTTGTCCATATAATATTGACAAATGTAATGGGACGCCTGACCCCTGCAAAAGCCAGCTGAGCTGTTGAGCTGCGTGCACACACGAGCCCAAAAAAGCAACACACCTTCAAAATGAAAGGATTTTTGAAAAACCTGCATTATCGTGCAATTAAATAATTGTCGCCGTTAAGTAAATAATGCGTTAATGCAATAATACGTTAACGTGCCCAGCCCTAAAAAAAAACATGTGAAAGCCAAGAATAACCAAGACTAGTTGATCATGTCTAGTTTGAAAAGAAAACCATTGTCTCTTATTAGCAGCAGGGTTATCAGTCCATTAGTTACAAGAGTAACAATTAAACCGCAGCTTGGTATATCTTTTCATTTATAGGCAAATTCAGCTCACTTGTCTTTACTGATAACTGAAATACTGAAGAGAAAACCTTATGGTGGTTTTGATCCAAATACATTAAAACCCAGGATTTTAAAATATTTTTCTTGCAGTAGGACAAAATCCTGAAGCATGATAATAAAGTGGTATGTTTTTGACTGGCCTCATCAATCACCCAAGCTGAACTGTATTGAAAATATATTTTCTGATTTGCACGGCCTGACTGAACAATGTTGCACTCACTGGTTATCTTATGGGCACAACCTTTTCCATCTAATTTTATTTTGACTTACCAGTACTTGTATGTTGTAAGAACATTGTAATTTCTTATCGAAACCATAAAAAGTATTGACCTGCCTTACTTCGCTCCCCTTTAGCTGATTCCCTGAACCTTTCCTATTGAAATCTTGTCTCTATATAATCACTTTATCTCAAAGGTGAGATGGAGATGAGTTTGCTCCTGTAAAGGTCAGGCCTGTTCCTGCCTCTCACTCCTCATCTTGGTTTACCCCTGAGTTTAGGTCTTTAAAAAGCTGTGGGTAGGAATCTTGAATGGCTTTGTAAAAACACTAATTGTGCATTCCTTAGCATATGCTGATCCCATGCTGAAATATCAATCTGCCCATAACACTGCTTGTTCCTCCAAACTGACTTCTGTTATCAATGGCACCTAAGC
This sequence comes from Bryconaethiops microstoma, assembly GCA_037577275.1. NCBI lineage: Eukaryota > Metazoa > Chordata > Actinopteri > Characiformes > Alestidae > Bryconaethiops > Bryconaethiops microstoma. The sequence continues at coordinate 10,490 of JBBJLS010107548.1, forward strand.
CCACAATTCTACTTGCCACTATAAACAAACGTCTGCACCTCTTCTGTCCAATTCATTTCTTACATTTTTTCAGAAAAAAAAAACCTTGACCCTTCCCCTAATTAAACAACCATTCTGTTTCATTAGTCTGGACTCTTCTACATGTCTATTAGATACAGCACCCAATACGCTTCTTAAACAATGTGTGCTTATCATTTCTGTTTGCATGTCTCAATTAATTAACTGCTCTCTTTTTAAAGGTATTGTTCCCACTAACAGACTTAACTATAGACCCAACTAAAACATTCCATTTATTTCCAAGCTTTTAGAAAGAGTGAGAACTCAGCTGCAAGCTCACTTAGAGGAACACAACATCTATGAACCATTTCAATGCAGTTTTCATCCACTACATAGTACTGAGACTGCTCTCCTTCAGGTCACTTTTGACCTTCTGCTAAATGCTGACTAGGTTTCCCTAACTAGTTTTCTCCTCTTGGATCTAAGCTCTGCACTGTTAATCCCAACTTTCTTTTTTATGTCTTTCTATTACTGGGTTTTCTGTCACTGTTCTTTCCTGGTTCTCTTCATATCTTACTGATAAGCAGGAACTGATCACCTCTGTTATCATTTAGCAAGGTGTCAGGAATCTGTCCTTGGACCTTTAACTTTCATACTTTACATGCTTGTTCTTACTCATATTATTAGATGCCATGGGTTTAGTTTCCACTGTAACGCTAATGATACTCTCATTTATTTTCCACCCCCTCTTCAGCGCATTTTTTCCATCTTTGTAATATCTTGCACATCTGTCCATCTCTTTCCATGAAGAATGCTGAAACACTTATTCATGGTTTCATTTCTTGTCTTGATTAGTGCAACATTCTTTTTTCTGGTCTCCTAACAAAAAACATTGCTAGGCTGTGTTCTCATTTTTGCTATAAAGTCTCAATACATCTCCCCCATTCTCCACAAACTTCACTGGCTACTCATTTCATACCATGTTCAGTTCAAGCTACTTATGATTATGTTTAAAGCTCTTGATGGTTCTGCTTCCCACTTTCTTACTGAACTGCTTCACTCACTTACTCATCCCCGCTCTTTACATTAATCTGGTACTAACTTGTCCCCCAAATGTCGACTGTCTTCAATGAGTGGTAGATCTTTTAGTGTTGTGAATCCCAAACTATGAAATTCCCTCCCTCAGAATACTCACAATATCTGCCCACCCTCAGTGCTATGCCTCTGCATTCTATTATCTATTTGTTCTTTCTTGATTCTGTAATCTGTGTTGTTGTAGTTTGAAATGTTTAATGTTTTTGTCTACTGCTGTCTATTAAAAGCTGTTTCCTGTTCTATGTCTCAACTATTTGTAATGTGTGAGTTTGAGAAAGGCGCTATACAACTATTTTATTCGTGAAGACAGAACAGATAAAAATTTCCTGAAACGTGCAGAAATTGAAAACTACTGCTTTTCAGCACTTGCAGAGCATCACCAGAGAAGATGCACAGTGCCTGAGAATTGATACGAGCTGCAAAGAATTTGTCTAATAAGCATATGCATTTTATTTAATATTACGTTGATTTGTTCAATTACTAATGTCCCCTGAAGTGTGGTGTCCATGCAGAAAGAGCTGTGATTATTACAGGATTCACCCAATATACCCTTGATTTAAAGTTGCTGTTGTACAACCTCAGCCCCTGTTTGAATTCAAATTTAATGTGTGGAAAGCACTAAAGCAATGAAAACTGTGTCCCTGTCCAGTTACTTATAGAGTGGACTGTGTGTACATAATCGTTATACACCGGCCCTTTATAATAAAATGTTCAACTGTCCTTATTTGCCTTTGTGAATGTGCCTTTGTTTCTTGGCCTACTTTCTTGTTAAGTCTTAGTGCTCAGAACCAAAGCTAATTGGCTGAATAAACACTTACTAACCATAATATTAAAATCACTGACAGGCAAAGTGTAAAACATCTCATCTCAGTATTCCTTAAAGGATTTTAATCTCTAACATTTTTCTCTTACTTTTGGGTTAGTCTGCAGAAACAGACGAAGAACTCCTTCAAATTGACACTCTGAGAGACAGATCGCCCACTGAATCAGCAGCAATATGTTGATCCATGGCTGATACACGGTCTCATCAAAAGTCATCAACACAACTTGCCATAAGGCAATCAGATCAGTATTGGACACCTGAGCGCCAACAGCTTCTAATGCTAGAAAGCATGAAGAAAAAAATAATGTATTAAAAGATTGTGTACATTTGCATTCAAGCCACTTCTAAACATGTGGGGGCACTAAGCAACATCCTCCAATATTTTTCTGTATGTAAGGATGAAAATGAATGAATACTTTATTCATTTGAATCAGGAAAAAAAAGATGAATAAATGCTAAATACAACATAACAGTTATTACTACAGATAAGTTAATTTTTAAATGACTGTTTAATGAATTAAAAATACAGAAATTAGACAAACACATACATATCAGATACAAATCCTGCATGCCTTATTTCTTACTTCTAGTTTTATGTGGATGCAAGAAACTGACCTTCAGAGCAAATATGTGATTTACCTCTCGCTAGGCTATTGGTGAGGTGATGCTTTGTGTCTTCTGGTCTGGAGTAATTCAGTGAAAACAGCAAGACGTTGTACGAAACGGTGATTTCAAGTTTAAGCTGTTCTGCAGTGGCTGGCAAACCTGTGCGGGTTCAGAGGTGGAGAAATAGACGACACACTGTTTAATTAACGACCATTTACGTTTAATTACGTTACATATGGTAACACCTGGTGAACGGTCAACAAATAAACAAGCCTAGCACCTTGAATTTTTTGCTGTAGTTTGAGGCACTCTGCATAACAATATTTTCGCACGTCATGACGTGTGTGGCGGCGTTTTTCATATTCCTGAAAGCAAATATAAAAGCACTTCATAAGTGTATGAGTACAACGAATAAGAGAATGTTCATGTACACAGATAACGCTACCGCTACCTTCCACTTTCTGACGACGTTGTTGTTCTCGTTAGTCCACCTGTCAACCAAACACGAAGTAACAGACATGTCCCAGACACTGGTAACGAGACCCTACCGCAATATGCCAAAACTATAACAGAAAGTAAAAGCAGAAATATGCGCAAATTGGCACTCAGGACCAACGAACAAAAAACATTTCAGCAACCGTTTCGAACTTTCCCTCGTGCTCGAGTGAATATACGACGACAGCGCCACCTGCTGTTCTGGAAGCGCGCAGTAAAAACACTCAGAAAAGTCCCCTAGTTGAATAACACTGCCACTCCCTTCAGCACAATAGTATATGTTTACCATGTATATTTTCTCTCAAATATTATTATGTATTATTAAAATCACTACATTTTTAAATATCCCAGAATTATACAATGACCTGAAACATTAAAACCACCAGCTTAACCTTGTGTAGGTCCCCTTAATGCTGCCAAAACAGCTCTGATCTATCAACGCATGGACTCCACAAGAAGGTGTGCTTTCGCATCTGGCACAAAGACGTTAGCAGCAGATGCTTTAAGCGCTGTAATCAGCAAAGTAGTGTCTCCATGAATCAGACTAATTTATTCTGCAAATCCCACACATGCTCCATCAGATTAAGATCTTGGGAAATTGGAGGCCAAGTCAACACCTTGAACTCTTTGTCATGTTCCTCAAATTAGGTAATATTCGTTGCCATAAAGGCATGTACTTGGTCTGCAGCAATGTTTAGGTAAGTTGTATATGTCAAAGTAAGTGCCATATAAATGCCAGCATCCAGGAGAACATTGCCCAGAGTGTTGCACTGGTTGCCTACTTTCCAATAGTGCATCCTGGTGATATCTCTTATGCATGTAAGTGAAACCCATTCAGCGTGAATAATCAGACCAGGCCACCTTCTTCCATGGCTCCAGGGTCCAATTTCCATAGGCCCTTTCCGCGGAGGGTGGATCAATATGGACACCGACTGGTCTGAGGCTACACAACCCCACACAGCAAAATTTTATGCACTGTGTGTTCTGACATCTTCATATAATTTCCAGCATTATTTATTTCAGCTATTTGTTCAATAGTAGATCTTCAGTGGAATCAGATCAGATATGCATGCATTCCCACTCAATGTCCATCAGTGAGCATGGGCGTCCATGACCAGTTCAGGAACCAGGAACACCTGACAAGATCTTCTGTCTTGGAGATGCTCTGATCCATTCCCCTAGGCATCACAATTTATCCCTTTGGTTAAAGTTACTCAGATCCTTACATTTGCCGATTTTCCCTGCTACCTACACATAAACTTCAAGAACTGACTGTTCACTTGCTGTCTAATATATCCAAACCCTTCACATGTGCCATTTTTACAGGATAATCAGTGTTTTTCACTTCACCAGGCTCCAGTACTGCAAACAACCATGTCCGACACACAGCCCTGGGTTCTCACAGACTGTGGTCGGTTTGTGAGGTAGTCAAGGATCCATGTGTTCCACTCCTGTTTACTCCAGCTTGTCCCTCAGGATTGTGGGAAGGATGGTGTTGAAGGCACTGTAGAAATCAAAGAACATGATTCTCACAGCACTCCTGGCAGTCTACAGGTGAGAGAGAGAATGATGTAAGAGGTGGATGACAGCGTCATCCACTCCAATGCCAGGCTGGTAGGCAAACTGAAGTGGGTCCAGTGATGAGCTCACCAGGGGCTCAGGTGGGATGGCAGATCTACCGGCCTGTAGCTGTTTAGGTCCTTTGGATCTGGGGTCTTTGACACTGGTACCACACAAGAGGTTTTCCAAAGCTGTGGTACTCTCTCCAGCTTCAGGCTCAGGTTAAAGATGTGCACCATCACTCCACACAGTTGATCTGCGCAAGGCTTAACAACCCTTGAGCCAATGCCATCTGGACCCACTGCCTTCCTGGCTTTTATCCTCTTCAGTTCCCTCCTAACCTGAATGGATGACAGAGACAGGCTGGGGCTGTGAGCTGGCTGTGTGCTGGATGATGTCGTTGAGGGGAGGAGCAGTGAGCAGAGAGTGTGGAAGTGGTGTGAAGTGTCTTAGGTGGGACAGAGGTGGGACAGAGGTGGGACAGAGGTGGGACAGAGGTGGGACAGAGGTGGGGGTGGGTGGGGTGGGCTGGGCTGTCAGTGGGAGATGTTAGAGGCTGCATCAAAGAGGGCAGTATGGGGGAGAGGCAGGGGCAGATGAATCAAATCTGTTGGAAAAGTGATTTAGTTCATTTGCCCACCTCACATGCCCCACCGGCAGAGAGTTCTGGTGTTTGTGGACTGATGTGGTTCCTAGGCCTCTCCAGACTTCACTAACATTGTTCTGCTGAAGCTGGTTTTCCATCCTCTGCCTATAGCTGTCTTTTATATCCCTGATCAGTCTTTTCACCTCTTTTTGCACCTATTTCAGCTCTTCATTGTCTCCTGATTTGAAGGCCCTCCTCTTCTGAAAGGCTGTCTTTTCTTCTGCAAGGCTGTTCAAGGCTGTCGATGTCCTCCCCATGGTCGTCACAAAGCACTTCCCACACAGTAGACTCAAAACAGTCCTTTAGAGCCTCCTTGTTCTCCTCTGACCATCTCTGCACTGTGCGGTTGACTGCTGGCTACCTGTGCACTAAGGGCTCATACACAGGGACAAGGTGCACCAGGGTGTGATCTGATCTTCCCCGAGGTGGGGGAGATATGCTGTTATCGCGATAACGTGAGAATTCCCTGGTGAGGTAGTATGCATGCTGCCAGTCCCCCTTCTTTCCTTTTACCGCTCTCCCTCATCCTGCCAATCTGCAGCAGCTGGAATCCGGGCAGCGCCACGCTTGTGTCCAGAGTTAGCGCTGTTAGCTCTCCGTTAGCATCATGATGCTACACTGCCAGTACTCAGTCTGGAACCGGGTTAGCACCGTTAGCTTGTCCATCTTGTTGGGGAGAGATCTCACATTCCCCATGACTTTAGAAGGGTGAGATGGTCTGTAACGTCTCGTTCATGGGCGACGACGCTCCCTCCTGGCACGACACCCTCATCTCTTCCTCCTCAGCTCGCTAGGGATGTCTGGACGGTCAGGCGGCAGCGCCGCCACGGTGTGCAGCACTAACAGCTGATCTCTACTGTACACAAAAGCCCACATGCTGGGTCTCGACACACACGTGTGAAAAAAGGAAAAAATACCATACAGAAATGGTCAAAACTAGCACGATACGGTAGTGCATGGTGTTAGATTTAAGTAACTGCCGTAACTGGCTGCCACTCGTGGGGGCGCTGGAAGTATATGAGATTTTTACACTAAAAAACTTTACTGAGCATGAGAAAACTCTTTTAAAGACAATAGTTTCCAGAAACCACATCATTAAAGATAAACAACATACATCTGCTGTGGAATCAAAGAAAAGGACTCCATGGAAATCCATTTGTAATGAGTTCAATGCAAATGAACAAACATCTACAAGGACAAATCAACAGCTGCAGGTAAGAACTGTCAGATTTATTTAACATTGGTAGCTGCTTAATCTTTACTGTTCTGTGATATAAATCGGTTGACATTACACTATTTATTTCATACAGGTTTTGTGGAAGAATACAAAAATAAATCTAAAAAAATGTAGCAGAAGCCAGAAGACACAGATTAATGGCTGGTGGAGGACCTACAAATAAAGACGCTGAGCAGTTGGATGAGTTACAGGAGTAATGGTGAACCAGTAGTATTCCAGATTATGACCATCTAGACAGTTCAGATGAGGGATCACCCACACCTACATTGATTATATTACTGCATTGATTTTTGCCTTTTTTCAAATGACTGTTTCTGTGTCACCTGATTGAACCATTTATTATTTAATACACATTATTTTGATCATATGTACTGTTGTTGTTTCTAGGAGGAAGTGAAATGGACAGAGCTAAAGAGCTGCAAGGTCATTTACCCTCCACATCCTTGGAAGATATGGTGTCTAGCAGTTCTGGTCATCAAAACAAAAGAGTCTCAATCCATGAAAAGCTGGCTACTGAATTTCATGAACACAAGTTAAAGTATCTAAAGGACGAACATGAAATGAAAATGAAGATACTCCAAGCAGAACTAGAAATAAAGATGAAGGAGAGAGAAATGCAACTGTCTCAATATTATACCAGTCATCAATAAGATGTTTATTAAATCAAATTGAATGAGTGTTGTTAATATACCTGAGAAAATATACACTTATTTTTAGAATTCACTAACTCGCCTATACATGTGAAAATGTTTCTGATACCAGAAAAAGAATGAAAAGTTAGCTGTATAAAGTGGCAAAATGCAAAAGCATCTCTGTCCTTCTTTGTGGTTAGTTGTAACTGGTAGTACATCTGGATTATCATCCTCTTGTATTTCAGGATCTGGGCATCCTTGCTGCTTCAGGTAGTTGTGAAGAACAGTCATTGCAATAATGGCAACAGAACATCATCTTGGCTTGAATCAAAGTGTTTTGCGAAGGCACCGAAAACAACTCTTCCAAACACCAAACATGTGCTCTATTAGACATGTGCATATGAGCTTGGTTGTAGCACCTTTGCTCAGGTGTAGTTGGGTGCAAGTGTGGTGTAAACAAAACATTCTTCTGAGCATACCTACTGCTGCAGTGAACCCAGCGGAGTTTGCTGCATTGTGTGATAGTGTGGCTCGACAGGTGGCAATGATTGATGGGCTGAATCAGGATGTCATGTGCTTACGACAGGCCCTGCACCAGTCGTTTACGGCCTGCACCAGTCGTTTACGGCAGAGCTTGCTCAGATAAAGTGTCTACAAAAGTTAGTAAACCCCAGAAAGCGCTGTAGCTGCTTAAGCGAATTGGGTAGAGGCCAATTACGCACAGCATCCAGCTTCTGGGGATCCATGGCCACACTTTGAGGAGAGATAACAAACCCAAGAAATGTGGTGGAGCGCTGGTGAAAAGCACATTTCTCCAACTTACAGAACAGTCGATGGGCCAGCATGCCGGATATGTTCTTCCATGGCCCTTGAGTAAATCAAGATGTCATCCAAATACACAAAGCACCAGCAACCCAGCATGTCACGAAGGACATCATTGATAAACTGTTGAAAGGCTGCCGGACTATTGCACAAGCCGAATGGCATAACCAAGGTCTCATAATGGCTGGTGGGAGCTATGAAGGCTGGTCTCCACTCTTCACCATCCCCTGAGGTCTCCTGAGGTCCAGTTTGGTAAAGATTGACACACCAGAGAGGGTGTCCAGGGTGGTGTTGGTAAGAGGGAGCTGATGACAGCAGTCGACACAAGGACAGAGACCCCCGTATTTCTTTTTCACAAAGAAGAACGCTGCGGCAGCAGGAAATGATGTAGGGCGGATGGTCCCCTGTCGAAGTCCTTCTGAAATATACTCCTCCATGGCCTTCTGCTTATCCTGGCAAAGGAAGTAAAGATGGCTGCGGGTTGGTACTGTGCCTGGCTGTAGCTCGATGGCGAGGTCGTAGGGCCTATGAGGTGGCAGCGTGATGGCCCTACTCTTGCTGAAAACCTCCTCCAGATCACAGTACAGGAATGGTCACCGGATCGACATCGGGGACCTTGGACTTCCCTGAGGACATCCCGGCTTATGCCTGGAGACAAAGCTCCTGACAGGTAGGGCCCCACTGAAGATTCTTTTGTTGAGTCCAGGAGATGAGGGGATTGTGATGGAGTTGTCGCGGCAAAAGCGCTGACCTTAGGTGAAAAAAGTACAAACGACTGTATTTTGCTATAATAATCAGAAGTCAGTTTATTACATCTGCACACGGAGACAACAAAATCCGGGCAGTCCGGACCTATCGTCTAACAGATAATAGAACAAACACAATACTTATAGAAAAG
>JBBJLS010107557.1:0-19298 GCA_037577275.1 Bryconaethiops microstoma
TATTATATTTTTCCCATCTATTCTGTTTTTCAAAACATACTTTTTTGCTCAAGACTTTGAGTGAGTTTGGTTGATAAATGTTACTGTATGTATGTGTGTGTGTGTGTGTGTGTGTGTGTGTGTGTGTGTGTGTGTGTGTCTGGGATGTTTTATTTCTCTTCGTATTCCATTTTACAGCTGTAACCTAGTGGTTAGGGCGTTCACCCTGCGATCAGGAAGTCATGGGTTCGATTCCCAAGACCGCTAAGCAGCTCTGAGGTACCCTGAGTAAACCCTGACCCCCACACTCTGCTCCCCCAGGTGCTGTGTTCCTGGCAGCCTGCAGCTTCACTTGGTGAATGGGTTAAATACAGAGGAAGAATTTCGTGCTGTTCACACTGTGTGTTCACGTATGAGAGAACGGTCACTTTCACTTTTCACTTCATTTTCCTATTTCTGTAGTTCAGTGTTATTTCATTTTGTTGTTTTATGTCTGATAGCACTGAACATGAACTGTTCCTGAAATGTGCTCTATAAATAAAGTTTTCTTAATTTCCATTTGTTTTTGAGACATGGTACAAATTCTGTCATGTAATTTTTCCATTTAGGTAATCTTACCCAAACATTTTTGAGTTTCCAACTTTAGAAAGTCCTGAAGGGGTTTGGAATGCTGAGATTCCATCATATCTTGTCAAGGAACCTAGATTAGACCCTCGACCTTGCTGACCTTGACTCACGTCATTCGAAAAGGGCTATTCTACCCCAGTTAAATGTGTGGTCTGGGCTGCCTGAAAGCACTGAAGCTCCCTCTGGGCTCTTATGTCATGTACTTGACCTGCGAGCTGACCTAGGAGCAGTCAGAGTGCAGGACCTCACAGAAGAGGAATGTGCTTCCTCTGAGTTACACTGTGGAGAGAGAGAGAGAGAGAGAGGGAGAGAGAGGGGGAGAGAGAGAGATAGCTTTGCCAGGCTGCTTTCAACATTAAATAATACTCCATAATTGAACTTTTTGTAACCTTTAGTGCATGATTTGAGTTCACTAACTCTTCACCCTTTTCTGACCGGTCCATCTCCCGAGGTCCACTTGAGCGTTTTACATGATTAGAGCTCTTCGGCTGCATTATAAATGGTGTGAATGTTTTTTATGATAAAAACGTGCCAGAATTACTTATATAACTATATTAACATGGATCAAGGTTAGACTATTTCAGAATCAGAAAACTTTACTGATGTTATTTGTGTCACTTGTGTAATAACTGCATGGAGGCACAGACACACGGGCAATAACAATATAAATTATAAAGTCTAAACAAATCCAGTAAAAACTCTGGGTATAAATACTATAGATAATTGACTTACAGTTAAGTGAATTACAAGTACGGAGTGTTATTTCACATAATCGAGATCAGTAGTAGATCAGTAATATTGTAATAAGTAGTGATATTCATGTGGTAAGAGTATTGCACATAATAAGATTTGGCACACATTAAGAATACTTGACATGGTGTTGCACATGGTAAACTATTGCATGTAGTAAGTTATTACATATAATGGCAGTGATTTAGCACCGAATAAGAACATTGCACGATATTGCACATGGTAGACTATTGCATATAATGCAGATAGTGAAACACAATCTATGGTTTAAACCTGATGATAAATTGCACAACAAAGTAGCATCAGGTTATTGCATAGATTATTGCATGTTTATGTGACAGGGGAAGGAGTTAGAGAGTCTGATGCCAGTGGGAAGGAAGGATTTTCTGTGGCGTGTGTTATAACATTATTTATCAGTACATTGTGATTTAAAAGTTTTGATAGTTTAATATTATCTTGCTGGTTCATATTGGGATGCTAATGATGTGGATTATAGTAACACTCATACATTTAAGGGTTAAAATGCAAACTTTTGTTTTACCCTATATTCTAATCTGTGTAACGCAGCATCAACATGTCTTACAAAGAGTGTTTTTAACTGGTAACACAAACTGTTTCTTCAGCTGTTAACACAATTTGGCATAACTCTACTTCAAAGTGTGAAACAATGTTCTGGGAGCTGCTGACATCTTGCTGTTACAGCTTTGAAACGCTTTCTCCAGTTGTAGCCTTCCTTTACTTTGTGAGGACACCTCTCACCTGTGAGTGGAATTCCATTCCCTATGAATTAAATATGATTTTCAAAAATGTATTTTTATTTATTTATTTATTTTCGTCCTCCACTAACCTCCTCAGAATGTTATAAATGTTCCTTGGAGGCCAGAGTGGCGAGGCGTTTACTGGCTTTTGGGAAATGCACAACAGAATAAATATCTCCATGTGTGTGAGAAGAGATGAATGCATGTGGAGTAATTGGGTGCCTGTAAATGGGACTTGGTCGGGCATCGGGCAAATTTACTTGGTCGGGCATCGTGCCTGAAATTGGATGAATAATTTTCTAGCTCTGAGTCTTGTTTGCTTCTTCTGGAATATCTGATTCATTTATTTCGCTATTCTAGCGTCCATGAACATGGTTTGGAGTGATCTTTACAAATTCTAGCCAAATATCACCACAGTCTTTCATTTCACATGATACATTTTGCTTTGAGGCACTTTCTGGACTTGTGTGGGATGTCCAGAAGGCTATTTCAGGTTGGTCTTTCTCTGGATGAGATGTTAGTTAGGGAATTTTGAAGTGAGAGAATGTGTCTTTGCATTAGTTTGCAGAAATCTTAAATGGGCTGGACGTTGCTACGAGTATGGTTTCCTCACCAATGCTTCAGAGCATTCAGAAGCTGTTGGAAAAAGTAATTAAAATCAAGAAGTAAGCACTAAATCCAGTAAAATCAGGACACTAGTTTCTTGATGCCAGTGTACAAACAGTACTTATGCTGTGATTGGAAAGTTAGAGCGATGGAAGTTGCTGCTTTTAACACTCAAGGGACTACTTGGACCTTCATGAGATGGAAGCATTCTGAATGGAAACAGGATATTATGGTTTTGTAATTGCGATGAATTTCCAACACTACTGATTCCAAACCGCATGAAACAGCTCTGAAACTTTATTGAGAACCCTTTGGTTGATCTATATGTAGCTGCCATTGTCGAGCTTGGTGAACATGGCCAGGCTGACAGAGCTTTAAGTGCTCAAAGCTAATAATGGCCAAATATGCCCTTTAATTTACAGAAGAGTACATAAAGGACACAATATTTTTTTCTCTTTTGTCATTTTCTTGGTTCATTCACGTGATGTTTTCCAAATGTTCATCATGGCCGTTCTGTGTGAACTTCATGGTAAAAATGCTGATCTGAAATCAGTCCATGTAAAAGCCATTCAGTACTAGGTAAAAGTTTTGAACCAGTGTTTCCAGGTCCAGTATAGGAAGGCTAATGTCCAGTACAGTTTTGTGATTTCTCTGCAAAAATATGCCTGAATTAACTGATCTGTTAATTGGCAGTTTTAGTGGGTGTGTTTAAGCTGTGGAATTAGCAAACTGTATATTTTAGTACATCAATATTACACTTGAGTGTATATAAAGAATATAACATTTTATTCATCCAAAAAGTGTATTTTAAAGTAATGATTGTTGGGTGCATAATGGACACATTACAGTGTGCTTTAAAGAAATATACTTGAACAATGTTTTAAATGTGTTCACTGTACTTATAGTCCAAGTATAATAGCTGTGTCTAACATTACTACTTAAATCTATTGCAAAGTAAAAAGAAAGCACAAATGCCTATAAAATATTTTCAGTCAAAGATTAGACAGATTAGTAAACAAAATAATACACTTAGTGTACATTAAGTGTGCATAAAAACAATCATTTTTATTGCAAGAAAACATTACAAATACCCAAAATGTAAGTGACTGGATTTCAATATGTTAGTGTGTGGTAACATGTTATTTAGCTACACATTTCCAAACTATTGGTTTTGAAGAGACATATCATGTCTGTCTGTAGTGCACTGATGTTCAGTTTGTGTTGAATGAAAAAGAAAAGTTTTCACCAAGTATCAGCAAGTATTCAAATTCCTGCTGGTTTACTAATCATTGGACACAATTTCATTCTTCAATAGGATGATGATTCCAGGAGTTCTTCAAAATTGTATCCAGTCCAAAGAAAAGCAAAATGTTTGTCTTTTCTTCCTCTCCAGATCTTTCTCCTATTGAGCAGCATGGGCCAACAAGTTCAAAATGAGTGCCCAGAAAATTAGACAAAACTGTTTGCTGCTTGAAAAGGTGCTGTGAGGGTTTGGACACACATTTATTTCCAAAAATTGCGGGAAAGTATGCCACAAATCTGTTCTGCTGTGATAAAAGCAAAGGGTAGTTGTTTTGACTAAACTTGTACATAAGCTTTCACATCCATTTAAACTTTACTTACAATGCATATTGTTACATTGCGCTTCAAAACCAGTTTGAACCATTTATTTTAAGTATTTCAACAATTTTGAAAGAGCAGCTTTTTTTTTCCTTCTCAAATCCAAGAGTTGGCCCAATATGTTCACATGTATTTTTTGCTATTCAAACAATCATGCTCAGTACCCTCAAACATCTTCACTCTGAGATGAATATGGACCCTGACCTCTGAATGTGAACCCTGGCATGGATTTGTGTTTGTGATCAGTCTGTTTTGTCATTTCTTGTCAGATGTGAATGAGTGTGAGGAGACTAATGGAGGATGTGAGGCGCTGTGCTGTAACACTATTGGCAGCTTCTATTGCAAGTGTCCCTCAGGCCAGGAACTCAAGCAGGACGGGAAGACCTGCCAAGGTAAGGGCCATCCATCTTCTATTAGGGAATAAATGCTGCATCTATCAGACATCTAGGACCACCTTTTGTCCTCCCATAGTCTAAATAATACAGATATGGATGCAGGGGGTGTGATTGTTGCTCTGCGCTCATCACATAAAACTATTGATTCATAAAGAGCTTGGAGTCTCTGGGCACTTCTTTCATACCATACAGACTTTCAGTGGTCAATAGAGGGTTGAGCATTAGCAACTATTGCTTATATACATATAAATAGTATTTAAATATATTCTATTTTAGATTAGGAGTAAAAAGCAGAAACAGGTGTTTCACTTAACATGAGATGCAATATCAGCTCTTTGTACCTCTCTCAGCCATCACATGCCCAGTCCAAAACTCTACACATGCTTATTTACTGTAAATACCCAATCAAATAAACAAACAAATGCTGAGATTGGAAATCTGCATATTTGAATAACCATGTCCTTCTGTAGTTCAGAAGCAGTAGAATGTTACCCCAGCAAATCCAATATCATAGCAAAAACATGACTGCTGGTAGCCTGAGGAGAACCAAATATTTTAAGCTTGGATGACCTTCCCCTTCTACCAAAGCTTCTCTGTAGTGATGTTCAGGAGACCCTGAGCAACAAACAAAGAGCGTACTTGGTGAAAGTGAGCTTCTGTATCCTTTGCCTGTGGTTCAGAGTTTGGATCATAAGGTTAATGCTCCTTTCTTGGTTTGGCGTTTCTCTGGTTTGGACGGCATGTCCGTCCATTCAGCATCACATTTATATATGATCTCAGTGCCGTCCCTGGTTAGCAGTACTTTACCCCTGACCATTGTGTTCCCAGTAACACAAAACTCCCGAGAGGTGACTTTGCGTATGCATGCAAAACCCAATATTTAGGTCAACAATGAGTGCTTTTCCTTTGTGTGGTCAGAATGATGAGGTCAGCGATTTCCCACTGGTAGCATTTTGAATGGTTCTGCAATGGAAATGTTAAAATCTTAGCCTGTATACAGAAGGAAGATTTCCTGCAACTTTTAATGCACAACTTGAAATTGCAAACTTAAAATATGAGAAATGGCAACATACATTTTGAGAAAACTTTCTAGTCTAGGCAGCTGGCGGTCCGGTGGTTAGGGAGTTGCACTTTGTGAGCCAAATGTCATGGGTTCAAATCTCAGAATTACCAGTGGCACCACTGAGGTACCCTTGAGCAAGGTACTGTCCCCACACACTGCTCGCTGTGCACCACTTTGTTGCCCACTGCTTCACTCAGAAAGAAAAGGTTTTATGCTGGCATGAGGTGGTTTTTCAGATGATTTGACGAAGCAATATTTCTCAAAATTGAACTGGAAAAACTTTTGCATTTAAGAATTAAATGCAAACTTTTGCATTTTAGATGGCAGCAGTGTTGTTGTTGTTGTTGTTGTTGTTGTTGTTCCTTAAGTATTGACGATATCAAAATATTATCAGAAGAGCTTATTGAGACAATAATATTAAAATATATATAAAATTTTTTATCGTAGTAATGATAAATCGTCAAAATCCTGAGCTCTGCCTCACACACAATATTATCTTCATCAAACTCCAATCCTAATTAAATTTCCTGCATTCATACTGATGAATCCAAATATGAATTTTGAATGTCATTCTTGTCATAATGAGCTGTGAGTGGAAACTGTTCATATCCAAATATTTATTTGTTGCTTCAGATACTTCCAGCTTTCTTTCTGAGTGGGTTTTCTATTCTATTTGATCTCTTGGTAAACCTCTGGACACCAGTCTGATATCTTTTAGTCTGTACAGCAAAAGAAATGGAACAACCAAGATTAAAAAAATTATTCTTCTCAGAGACAAAAGAAAATCTTTAGTGTAAATATTGTATACAGTGGTGGATGTGAACCTCTGTGTCTAAGTTTATAGATCGGATCTGCTTGCCAGTTCTACTGTGAAAGTCTGAGCGTCAGCACTTTAGATGCCAACAGTGTGGCAGGAATTGCAAGTCGGATGCCAGGGCTTCAGTTCACTACTTTTCTCTCATCCATGAAACGATACTTCGAACTATTTAGGCCGTTCTCGGTGCTAATGTTGCCTTGCAGTCTTGCAGAGCAATATGTGTGAATTCACTTAGAGTTTAAAGTGAACTGAACTGTTGATAGGTGTTGATTTTTATATATTATAAATGTATTGAGAAAAGAGATCATGTTCTCATAGATGTTATAACACCACCGTTAATAATAATAATACCAGAATGCTTATTCAAACCTCCCTGTTTGTCCCTGGACGGTTTCTATTCAATTAATCTTCTTTTATCTTAGCAGTTAGATGTCAAGAATTATTGTTGGAACAAAACTTTGTATCTCCAAAAACTTTACAGGAGGCGAATAATGTTCTTAAAGGTTATTTTTAACATTTGAGGTGACCGATAAACCAAGATGATGTAAAGACCAACCAAAAGACTTGCCATCAAACATGCAAATGATCCTTAAATAAAACAAGATAAGGCAGGGCCTGACATCAGTCTTTGCTTTGAAATTAAGTTAGCGTTACCCAACATTAATAGGTCATTTTAGTCCATATCTTTTGGTCGTTTCATGAAATTGACACATTGTAAACTGCATCTGACATTTTTTTTAAATGGACACATTAATTCCACAGTTACATTATGATTTACATTTGTAGTCCATTCATATTTTGTATCAACAGATCAAGTCTTTCTCACTGTCAAAAAATAACTTAATCAAAAAAAAAAAACTTGATCAAACTCAAATCATAACGAAATATTTCCTGGCCTCAGACTCATCAACATGAATTGTCATTCTTGTGGAAAGTTTATATAAAATATTTTTATTGCGGCAACTTTTGAAAATTACTTGCCACACCAAGGTTTTATTGAATTTGTTTTATAGTTCCATTGGTTGATCCTGCTATTTTCGAAGCTGTCTGCTCCACGTCTTCTCCTTATCCATCCTTATCCATTCCCTTCCCAACATACTTCCCCTGAACACCCATTGCTTTTGGAATGTGTATGCTAATCAGCCCCAGACTTGACTTCAGGGCATGAAAGATTAATCTTTCATCTGGATGTGGGCGCGTGGCTACTAACAATAACGACGGTCTGAAGTGGATCAAGCCTGAACAGGCAGCTGGGCTTTGTCTGGCTGAAAAAACTTCTTGTTACACATGTCACAGACGTATTAATAAGACACAGTGTAATGTCTGTTGGGTGTACTTTACACTGTGTACGTATCAGCCTCACAGATTTGGCAGGTCTTCTGGGTGTCTAGCTGTATGGAGAATTCTTAGTGAGTGTGAAGATACAATTTACCCACCTCTGCTAATAATGCAGAGTTAAAAGTGAATGAATGGCAGAATAATTCTGTCACTGTTCTCAGCAGAGCATTTTGGTTCATTTCATATTCTGCACCACATTACACAGTAACTTTGATAAAACAAAGGAGCAATGCTAAGCCCTATTTGTGTTACTGGTAAAGTAAGTTTAGTATGTATAGTATTTATAACAAGATTTTGTGCATTAAGCATAGTGTATCATGGTTTTTTACTTTTATTTTAGACTTTTTTTCTTTGTCTGATTGTGAAATGGGACTCTACTCATGCCAGTAACTTCTCATCACATGCTGTGGACCTCAGCTTTTGCATAATGAGGTGTATTGGAGGAAATCATACTGAACTGTACTGCTTATTTGAGACATGCCATGATACACAAACTGAAAAATTATTCCAACGTTTGGATCATTAGTAATTTTGTAAAAATGCAATGTAATTTTACATTCAGTAATACAGAGTCTCAGAGTAAACAATTTGTTTGTTCGATTGTTGTTTTTTTTTTACTTTTTCTGTGTTTTCATGGATTTGAGCAGCATGTACATGACATGTTAACATTCTAAATAATTCAATATAATTACGTTTTTAAACACCATTCACTGATTTCTTAGCTTGATCTCTTGAACCTTCTAGTAGTACAGTCTCACTCACGGTTGCTACAATGCAGCTCTCTCATTCGAATACAGTTTCATTGATTTTTGAGTTTCTAAATAAATATTCCCATGAACTTTTATTTTTACATCGAGTCTGAAGTGTTATTTAGATAAAGTAGTGTCGCTTGTCCAGCCCATCAAAAAAATCCAGTTGAGGTATGTCTTTCATGTGTTTTATATATACTGATGGGAGCATTTGCTAATTTTTTGTGATTTTAGCCTAATAGAATATCGTACTTGCTGTTTTTGTTGAGAGTGATATCTATAGATACGCCTTCTGACCTACTACTAGTTATTTGACGACTATGGATCTGCACATGAAATGAAACTTTTGAAATGTGATTCCAAATATTAGTGCACTCGCTCTTATTTATCTTATTAGCCAGGCTCTGTGATGGATGTGTGTGGGACGTGGGTAAAATGTCGAAATATGTCAAAACATGTCATCTATGTTTTCAGTGTATTTATTGATTTGGAAAGAAGTAGATTTTGCTGGCAGTAAATTATACTGTGTTTTTTTATTTTATTTTATCATCAGTGACGTCCAATTTTCATGTCAACGTGAGCAATGCAGCCTGTCTGAAGTTCAGCCAAGAAATACCTAGCTAGCTTATTAGCTAGCAAACAGCTGTCTTATGGAAATGGCACACAGAGGTACTTTTTTTGTTATGTGTAAGTAAACTGATCAAGGTGGAATTATAGATGTGGTGAAAGATCATGACAATGTTCTTCCACTTTTCTTAGAACCACAAAACAGTGTATATAATTGGTTAAAACCTGTGGCATCTCAAGGAGTATTAAGATTTTAAGCGTTTCGTTTATAGCTAATAATCAGAAATTCAGAATGATCAGAAATTTGTGGGTTCGAATCCCAGGACTGCCAGTAGCAAGTAGCACCTTAGAGGTATTCTTGAGCAAGACACGTTCCACACACACTCCTCCCCAGGTGCTGTGTTCCTGTCTGCCCGATGCTTCACTCGGTGAATGGGTTAAATACAGAGGAAGAATTTCACACTGGTGTGTTCAGTTATGACAAACGAACACTTTACTCCTTATGACTGATATTTTCTGAAATGCGCAATGCATTTTAAAGTATCAAAACAAGTGTCTGTGTCCAACAAAATTAACAGTTACTGCAAAAATACAAAAAATACCACTTTATTTCAGTGTCATTATAGGCATTAGGCAGTTGGTATGTGTGCATTTTTGAAAAAAGAAATCTTTGGATCCAGTTTATCTTAAGTATCCCTCGGGATACTGATGTCTTAATGTTTTTCAATTCGTGCAAGTCAAGACTAAGAAAGGGATGTGAAGTTGGAGAAAGGAGGGGTCTGGCTAAGACCTTGTGGAGGAGGTGCAAGAGTGCGAGTGCTGAAGCAAGTACAAAGAGATATATGTATATATGAGGGGAAGAGAACAGGAGAGAGGGAGGGATAGCTGTAAAATAAAAACGCATGGTCCTAATTTTTCTTCCTTGACAACCCAAAGTCACTCTGTCTTCACCCTGCCTGCTGCCTCCCTGCACAAATCTGCATTCGCATTCATCATCTTGACTGAAAGGTTCCTCATCATGCAATCACCCAGCTGCTGGCTGCTGTGTCTTGTCTGCACTGGACTTTATCTCGGCCCTGGACAGAGCTCTAATTATCCAGGCTATTGGCATCAGTTTAGGAACTGCTATAGACCACCCTGTTTCCAAGTGTATAACAGGTTCAGTATGGGATACCTGAGACCAGGTAAGAGTTTTGTGCAAATTTGTTCTCCTAGGTTCTTGCGTGGGATCTTAATAATGGAGTTTATTAGAGTGATGGCTTCTGAAGAACCTTTTTTGGAGCCTTTCAGTGGATGGGTCTTTTTAAGAATTAGATGTGTGAATGTGAAGCACCTTTTTAAAGGTTAAGTCAATAACCTCCATAAATGATATGTCCAAACCAATTACAAATGAGATGCCTTTAAGAGTGTAAACATTGGGAAAAGGGAATACAGTATTTCTTGATGAATTGTATTTCATGTAAAAGTACTTCTCAGATATTCTTCACAATTGCTTGATGACTGGTTGGTCATTTTTAAACATGCATCAAATCATAGCTAAGCAGTTACAGACGGCGTTTGAAATGCCGTGTATGTGTGTGCGTGCGTGTGTGGTTCTAATCTAATGAATGTGTTGGGCAGAAAGCCCAGTTTTTTGGGCTTCACGCAGGCAGTGTGCTACTCCACTGAGAGACACAAGTGCAGTTTTATAATTCACTCCCTCCTGTACCACCCAGATATGCCTGCCACTCCAGTCTTTACCACAGTGATACTGTCAGGCATCTCCTTCGTAATTTTCGGGGAGGACGGAGGCTTTATCTGTATAGAGGTTGCATCCAGTGCATACTTGGCTGGCCCTTTTCTGACTTTGCCAAGTTCACTTCAGTGCGGGATATTGCAGTTAGTAAAGTGAGATGGCAGAAAACACACGCTCGGTTCAGAATGTCTCCCGTTTTACCTCACACTGTGTGTATTTTGGACAGCTGGTGTGGTGCGGTGCGGAGATTTGTAAGAAGAAATGTAAGGAGAAGTGTTTGGCTTATGAGCTTGGGATGGTCAAGTGTTGGTTTAAATTTGATGAAGACTGTGCAGGACTCTGGACTCCACTGGGGAAAGGAATAGGTTCAGTTACCTTTCCTTGAAGGCCGAGCCTAACCAACAATGCAAAGACAAGAACCAGTGTATCAACCATGTATTATTAATAGTTTGATTTATTATTTGCTCAGTGATAAATATCCACTCAATATCCATTAGTAAGGTGGCAGCGGCAGTTTATAATTTTGTCCTGGATTCTCCTGTTTGAGTGACAAGGCGCTGTCAAAGATGTTGACCTATTTTGGCTTGTCATAATGTTTTATAACTGAAGACAGCAAACGATTTATTGAATTAAAAAAAAATAAAAAATCACAGACACAGATGGCTGTTCACATCACTAGAACATGCTCCGTGGCGTTTTCTCTGGTTTGTTGTTTGCCACTTAAAGTAATAGTTCAGGCAGAAATTACAATTCTCCCAAAAATATTCAATTGGCCATGGTAGGTTGGTGACTGAAGTTTAATTCTTCAGTTTTGCGCTGAAATTTTATTTATTCAATATACTATATCGATACCAGAGGAGATTACCCATTCAAGTGAAGCAGTATGTGGTGGTACCTTGCCCAAGGGTACCTCAGTGGTGCCACTGGCATTCCTGGGATTTGAACCCATTACCTTCTGATTGCTCAGGCAACTCGCTAACCACCAGGCCACCAGCTACCCCACTTATGAGGCTCATACAGCTAACAATTAATGGAGCCCAACACTTATTAACACTGATCACACACCTCAAACCATGTCAGTTTAATGCAAATAGACTTGCTTATTTTGCTTCTGACACTATGACACACTGTTATCTATAAAAATGGACTAAAGTACATAGAAAGTGCAGACTTCAAGCTTTCTGCTACTACTGTGGTAAGATATACAGCATGCTTTTGTTCATTATGTATGTTTTCTATCTGAACTACTGCTTTAAACCATCTTCCCATATTTTTAATCACACAGCAGCATTAAGTTTGCTTGGATTGTGTGTCCATTTCAGTTGTTAAGTACTGTACATTACAGTAAATTGACAGTAGTCCACTTTTGATTGTTTAGTTCATGGGTTCAGTTTGGATCTGATAGCGGAGAAACCGAGAGCAGAAGTGCAAGAGAGTGATTGAATCAGGCTAAATGTCCCTGTGTGCTTGTTTTAATCCCTCACATACCAAAAACCATGTTTTTTCTTTTTTTCACTGCTTGTGGAGAAGAGGCTCACATTTTTCTGCAATTTCGTTAAACCCCCCCAAACCAAACAAAAGTGTGCTGTGAATGGAAAGTCAGTCAGTCTGGCAGCTTTCCTAGATGGAGCTGCACTGTGTGGTAGCAGAGGCTGAGTCTATGATCTGGTTTCTCAAAGTATGGGCCGTGGACTGGCGCTGGTCCGTGATAAGGTTACTGCCGGTCCGCGGAGCCTTGCTTCTGCACAAGTCAAAATTCAGTCACACACACAGACACATACAGACACACACACGTGTTACAAGAGCTGTTAATAAATCATGGTATATTCGAAGCAAGCAGATCCTGATTCTTTTTTTTGGGAAGCGACTGTCTAAGGATGCAGACTTACAGGATGAGCCGGAGACATAAAAAACTGCCGATTCCCTCAAATTTACGACACCTTATACATTAAATGCAGCCTTATTTCTAGCTATAGTTCCCTGCCAAACAATGATCAATTACGAGGCTATTAAATGGAAAAAAAAAAAAAAGTGGAAAAAAAAATTCTAGGTTTGTTGGTACAACCTAGGCATAGGCCAACCACAGCAACAACAACCACCACCAACAAAAGTCTAATTACTACATATCTGTTGATTTCATTTGTCAATAATCTCAAATTCCACCAAAGCAGTCCCGTTACTTTGAGAAACGCTGGTCTATGGCACCGGTCCCGCATGCGATTCAGTGCTGCAGTTTGAGAGGATACGAAAGTGTGCCTCTAGAAAGGGTTAGTTAAGTGGTCCTGAGGAAGCCCATAGACATTTTAGGGGAGTATCTACTGCAAAACTGAAGAAGCAAACTTAAGTCAACTGTCTAAATTTCTAGCTTAAATTTCAGCTTTTTTTCGCTGCTGGCAAACAACAAACCAGAGAAAAGCACCATGGAGCATGTACTACAGGAGTGACGTGAATAGCCATCTGTGTCTGTGAGAAAATGTGAAATTCATTGAGCCATTGCAGTTGTGAACATTTTTGACAGCACCCTCTCATTGAAACGGGAGATTCCAGAGCAATTTTCGGGGGACGCTTCTTAAAAAAAACAAAACAAAAAAACAACTTTGAAGTCAACATGAATCAGAAATCATACATTTTTGTTCTGTGCAGTGACACATGAAACACAACGTCAGGATCAGAGATTAGAGATTCTGAGCTAGATGAGCCTTTAGCGCAGTGATGGCTGGGAGTAAAGTGAAATATGGTGGTATTGGTTAATATTGTTTTTCTACACCACAGCTAGTGTAATCAAAAATCAGAAGATATTTTATTGGCAAGACCAGTTGTGATGGGCTTGAAGTTATTATCTTACCTAGAATATTATTGCAATAACAGATTAGCTAGCTACCTTGTTTAAGATATCCCGCATTACTCAAATTTCCTCACTTGCACTAATTAGCATTTTTCATGAAATAAGCTTTAAAATGAACCACCCCACTGTTTATCCATTGGTTTGTCTCCTGGTCTTACTACAATTACACAATACAGCTGAATGTCTATGCTATCTATGTGGGAGATCCATAATCCCACCAGACCGTGTTGCTGCATCTGTTTCCGTTCGAGTAATTGGTCTTTTCACTAGCCAAAATGTTCTCACATTCAGTGTGACCACAGCTTAATTTGAAATGCATTACAAATTTAAATGCATTACAAAAGAGCCGTTTTAAATGTGCAGTTTAATGATGATCAGATTTATTAGGCTTTTCAAAATTTTAATATCATTTGCAAATATATATCACCACTGTGGTAGTAAAACCCTGATACCAAATATTCAAAAAGAGAGGAAACTTTTTAATGTGCATTAATGTAAGATTTTATTCCCAGTAGTTTTAGACCATTTATGTTGGTCCATTCCTTGTGAAATGTTTACAGCTTTTTGACATGACTACAATGTCCTTTGATTGTTACATACCTGTTTACATAGGCTGCACATTCATACAAATAAATGTAATGTAGTTTTAGTCTGTTTTTGTGTGTTCCACATGATCCTTTTCTAAGAACTAGTTTAGGATACTTTACAACAAATACAGCCTATGTGGTTTGGCAGGATGGCATATTGCTTATTTGTGCCACCTCTGGTAAAGCCAATTAAGTTTCATGTCAGATGGTTTCTGTTAGCATCCATATTTACTTACCTCTCGAATTTAGATATCCTACAGTGGCAAGAAATCACTGCTTGTTTCCTCTGTAAACCTGGCTGCATTTACGTAGTAAAGGTAATTAACTGAATACCTCTGGCCAATTAAAGAAAAAAAACTGGCACACACGCTGAACATTTCCAGAGCTGAACTAACAGTGTTTCATGGCAGTCATTTCATTTGAGATGGACTGACTGACTGTTATAAAGTTCAACTCAAAGCCTTCCTGTACGGTGATTTGTGACCCCTCCTGACATTCACTAGATAATGGCTCCTTATAGAAAATGGTGCCAAGAAAAACAAGACAAAACTACGTCTCCTGCAGTGATGTCATGATGATACAGTGTCAACAACCTGGTCACTAGTATGTTGTCGGGGCAAAGGTGATGCTAACACTAGCCTCTTTTATTCCTTTTGGTGGGAGAAGTGCTTACACTGGCGCAAGAGACTGCAGGTTTTGTTTAAAAAGAAAACAGTCAGAACATACTGTGTCTCCCTACTAGTGGGAAAAGGCTGCTTCCATCCCTGTATCACCAAGTAAATGAGAAGCACCACAGACTACCACTCAGTAGGTTGTGTGTTCGAGTCCCACATTTCTTTTCTTTGGCTCTGATGAACAAACTTGAAACCAAGAGAGATGGTCCTGGAGTGGTTCAGAAGAACCTTACTGTGTGACAGTGGCTTCACACTTAAAGTTGCCAAAAAGGTTATTTGGAGCAATAACGGATCATATAACCACTTTCGGTGTCCTAAAGAAGTTTAGAACCACATACGCAAGTAACGATAACCATTTGGGAACCTTTTGTTTTTAAGAGTGTGGCTTCTTTCACATGAAATGGCTTCTGGATCACTCTTGGATTCTCCATCCAGCTCCAGAATCCAGAATAACTTGTCAGGAAAAAAGGTTTATGTAATGTTATTCCCTGCAGATAAACTGCTGTAACATCTTGCCTTAATGAATAAACACATTTTTTGAAAGACATCTGTTGAGGATTGCAAGTTGAATGCACATTTTCTTGTTTGGCTCACTTGGCTTTTCAATGGCCTGTTTTACAGAAATTACAGAAACGGGCAGAATACGATTTAATACTCGTCCGTTTAGCATAATTCTTAAGTCTGCTCTTTGTCTTACCAGGAATGTAGTCGACTGGCTGTAGTTCTGTTTGCCATCTGAACTTTGCTTCATCTTTTTCCATTTTTGCCCTGGAGCTATGAGACTAACATAGCTAACAAATAATGAAAACCTAAGGCCCACCAATCAGCACAGTTTAAACCATTGTTGAGTATTCTCACACAGTGACCTGTGTATAATTCATGCAAGCAAAACCAAGCACATCTAACTGAAGTCCTGAACCAGTGAAGAAACAGGTGCGGATGATTCCAGATGATCAGGCGGGGATCAGTATACTGGTGGTGCTGAATGCTGAGTGGTTGGAACACCTTTGTCTAGGCACCTTGTATATTAAGGCACTTTGCAGCCTGTAAAATATTTTGTTCCCATTTCTTTAATTGAATTTACTCAATATGCCAAAGATGAGACAGTATGACAGGACTGAAATAGTATTTTTGCACCAACAAGGTGATTATAAAGAAAAAATGGCTCAAGACTTGTGCCCAGGACTGTACATCATCAAATATCACTTAGAAATAGGAATCAAACGTTTGGCTCTGGAAGCAGACACAGGACACATTATAGGCCCAAATTACTCTATTTGTTTGGACACTGTGGGAATGGCCATGTAAAACATGCTTGTCCACTACTATTAGTCTTATTGAGGTATTTTAGGTATTTAGGTATAAGTCATGGGAAACTTATTTAATTGCTATTATGCAGGAATGCTAGCTTTGTAAATGAGCCATAGCTCCTTTTAAATCTGATCTCAGTTCAGTTCTAGCAGATAGACAATGCCTTTGTAAATGGGGCATGGCCCGATTAGCTCTGATCTCGGTGGGAGTCCGCTTTGAAAGTCATAAAAGCATTAGAAACTACTCTGACTTCCCAATGAGGCATGAATAAAGACATGACTCAGAACCAGTTTGCATTGTTACCGGCTCTGTACGAAGCATGCGAACCCAAAAGCCACTTTTCGTCATTTGTTTTTAATCATGGTGGCTGCGTGGATGGAATGCCTGCTCTGACAGACAAATTCATGATGTCACTCATCATCCTCGTTCACATTCGTTTTACACTGAAGTGATCTGAATTCAGCCAGAAGCCTGAATTGTTCGAAGATGCGATCAGTGCTGCCGAAGCAGCTGCATGACGTATTTCATATTTCGCACAGCAGATGTGAAAGTCTTTTGTCTGCTTGGTTCAATTTGATGTTACATGCTGGTAAAATTGCACTGACTTTATCACTGAGAAATGCAGCAAATGTTTGTCTGAGGTATTCAATACTATTTTAAGTGTCTACACTTTGTTAGGTACACTATCTGTGTGTGTGTGTGTGTGTGTGTGTAAGCATCAGAAACTCCTCTGACTTCCCAATGAGGCATGAATATATCTATCCATCTTTAAAAAACAATGTAGTCATTTTATTTTTTTAAATTACACTCATTAAACATTTATTAACATACATTCATTTGAAGCATTTTTAGCTGCATTTTTCTGTACTAATTAGTTTTGGTAGTAATTGTGTGTGTTTGTGCGTGTTGTTTTTTGCAGATATTGATGAATGCCAGGTCCATAACGGAGGCTGTCAGCATAAGTGTGTGAACACCAGAGGCTCCTACCACTGCCAGTGTAACCCTGGCTTTCGCCTCCATGTGGATGGACGCACCTGCCTTGGTAAGAGAACAGGCACTCGTTTACAAATACGCTGCATCCAAACTATACACCATGAATCCAAAATGATCCAGACAGTCTTAATTAATGTATTCGGCTACTCTACGGAGCCACTGTTGCAGACACAGGTATACCTTTGCGCGCACACAGAAAACCCCTGCCAACAGAATGGCAGCTTTGGATTTAGTCTTTGTTATTCTTTTTTATGATTTCAAATATCTCCAGTGCGTATGTCCACTTCAAGCTTGAATACGTTAAGTCTTTTGATTTTGCACTTTCAAATAAAACACAAACATAAAGATGAAAAAGAAAATTGTTGGGAAAGTAAAAGTATTTAGACACCACATATTAATAAAAACTGTTGCAAAGCCAGCGTTCCTGCATAAGAGCAATTAGACAAGTCTCCTGTGACTCATATCTAAATACCTAAAATACCTCAAAAGGCAATAAGACTAATAGTAGTGGACAAGCATGTTTTACATGGCCATTCCCACAGTGTCCAAACAAATGGTGTAATCTGGGTCTATAATCTTTCCTGTGTCTGCTTCCAGAGCCAAATGCTTGATTCATATTTCAAAGTGATACTTGATGACATACAGTACTGTGCAAAAGTCTTGAGACACCTCTTGTTTATTTATAGTTTGCTTTGAATCACCTTATTGGTGCAGAAATACTACTTGTCTTATCTTTGGTATATTGAGTAGAATAAATTAAAGAAACGAAAACAAATGTTTTACTGCAACATCGATGGTAAAAAAATAGTAATATTTTTCCAGCCCTGTCTTTCAATTTTGGCCCATATGTCCTGTCTTCAATTCTCCAGGGGTGTGAGAATCCCTCTGTGGGACAAATTCTAAGGTGGTATGTCACATCCGGTTGCCATGGATGAAGTGTAGGAACTGTATAATGTGTCAAATATTCAGAGAAAGTTTATGAAGTTTATGAACTTTTGCTCACCCTGCTGTACTATCAAAACATTTTTGTGACCGGCACAAAATGTCAGTGTAATTAACAGTTTCACTTCCCGCAGTCCTGCTCCAGGGAGACTGGAGGACAGCAGGGACCATTTGGGTCTAACACAATCCGAGCTTTTTCATTATGTGGTCATTTAATCAGATGTGTGACCCTCCACTGTCCATTATGTGGTTATTCAGCTGTGAAATCACAGGAGATGGATCTGTAACTAGTGTAAGGGGGGGAGATACAGGATTCCAGCTATTCTGAATAGGGGCCTGAATTGGGTCTGTTTTTAAAACATCAGTTTATTAAAAAAAGAAGAACTCAGCTTGAATGACGACGAGCATTTGATGTGTTCTACTTAATCTACTATCTTTTCTCTATTTTAAAATTTAAGAATGTTTTCATTCTTACTGGTCGCATTATTAGACACACCTACCTGTTAATTCCTCCTTATATTTAGGCAGTTGTGCTGTTAGAGACTGTAGCGAATCAGTTGAAGCATAGTTTGCATTTATAGTCTTGCTCTTTAGTCTCAGGCCATAGAGCAGCTCTTGGTCATGTATTGCAAATTCTCCACTGGTGGGACTAATAAAGGGGTATCTTATCTCTTATCTTATGTTTAACCTAGCAGTATAACTGGCATGTGTACAACTGTCTAGTAACACAAGTGTATTTGAAACACCACTAGTACCACACACTTGTTGTCACTTCTGTGCTGTAAATGGTCCACTACTCCAAAAATATTGTCCCTACTGTGGTCCCTTTTCACTGATGACTGAGGTAGGGGGTGAGGTATGATCAGACTGAGGTGTGTGTGTGTGTGTGTGTGTGTGTGTGTGTGTGTGTGTGTGTGTGTGTGTGTGTGTGTGTGTGTGTGT
>JBBJLS010107566.1:0-19298 GCA_037577275.1 Bryconaethiops microstoma
AGCAACATGTTTGTGCACTTTCTAAAGATTTTAGTTCTGTTTTTGAATAAAGGGTTGGAAATGAATGCTTTTCTCGGGTTTTTATCCGATTCATCGATTAATCGAAAAAAATAAGACAGATTAATCTATTATTAAAATAATCGTTAGTTGCAGCCCTAGAAATAACTGATCAGAATCTTGATACCTTATACTTTAGAGAGACCTGGATTAGACCTGACGAGTTTGTTGCTCTAAATAAAGCTACACCTCCAGGCTACAACTACGTACACAGTCCTAGACTAAACGGTAGAGGGGAAGGCACAGGAACCATATCTAGAAGTGCCTTAAGTATTAAACAGATAAGTTTTATTTTCTTGTCCTTCGAAACTCTGTTACTTAACATAACTAATCAAGATACAAATAAGATCTCTCTCCCCCTAATTACAGTCTACAGGCCACCAGGGCCATATACAGGGGGTCCACAAGTTACAACAGTCTCGACATACGACGTTTCGAGTTTACAATGCTCACTCCCAAGTAAGTGACTTAGGGTAGGGTGTGTTTCGACTTACACCAAAATTCGGGTTACATCACTGTTGAAGGAACAAATCTGTGGGGTGACGCGAGGACCTCCTGTACAGTTTTTAAAAGATTGAAATCTAGCAAATTTAGCAGTATGCTGCAATACATTTATAATTATTAGTGATTTTAATATTCACTTTGAAAAAGAACAGGATCATCTAAAATCCGTGTTTACTTCTATTCTAGATATGGTTGGATTCACCCAACATGTGACAGGTCCTTCATTGCTGTGGTCACCCGCTTGATTTAATCTTGACTCTTGGTATTAATGTGGATAACATAGGTATTCTTCTTCAGTCCACAGTAATCCCAGATCACAACCTCATTACATATCAACTTCACTTTAATCATAATGTAAGCACATTCCACCGCTTTCGTATTAGTCATACAATTACATCTGCCACAGCTCATAGTTTTAGTGAAAACCTCACAGAAATATTAACCCCATTTGGCACTCCATATTGTCCAGCAGACCTAGATAACCTAACTGAACCAAACTCTCTTCGATCTACACCAGACAACTTTACACCTGTAAGACAGAAAAAGTAAGACAGAAAAAGCGGTATAATGATCAAACACGTGCTTTAAAGTAAAATGCACATAGACTAGAGCATAATTGGTGATCTACCAATTTGGAATCCTTCCACTCTGCCTGGAAAGAGAGCCTTAGAGACAACAACAGAGCACTTACCACAGCACAATCAGCCTATTTATCGTCCCACATTGAAAAATAATCCCAGGTGTCTGTTTAGTACAATTTCTAAACTAACTAGGAACCAGGGATGTGCAGAAACACAATAGTGATGATTTTATGGACTTCAACAATAAAGTAGAAATCATTAGACAAAAAAATTCAAACTAGAAATTCCACTCCTCCACATTTGCTGCCTGATTCTGCAGACACAGATCTGTTCAAAACTCAGTCATAGTAGAGAGACTGACATCTTTAATCCAGTCCGACAAGCAGAACTTTCTGCAATTATTCTCTTTGAAATCTTCTACTTGTAAACTCAGTTCTATTCCTACAAGCCTGCTTAAAGTCCTACCAGTAAATATTGGACCTTTGCCATAAGTATTAAACACCTCACTTTCCATTGGTTATCTACCAAAAACCTTCAAATTAGCAGTTATTAAACCTCATACATTTCTAAGCCCATATACAGTAAAGCCCCTAATTGTGAAAAACCACGAGTTTGTGATGTGGTAAAAAAAAAAAAAAAATGCCTAAAAGGCCTATTTTTAAAGTGTAAACCCAAAATATGCTCCCAAAACACTTTTTGATTTAAAACTCAGCTTAATACATTACCCTTTAAAAAAAAAAAAGTAAAGTTAAACCCAGATACATACTTGTACAGTGTACACTGAATTGCTGTCTCCCGCAGTACTAGAATGTAAAATACCGATGTTACTCCTGTATATACACTGTACTGTAATTCATGCAAGCTTATTTTCTTTAGTGTGCGCTGTCATTTTCTTTGAAATAAGCAGGGTAAATACAGCAATTGAATTTACAGTAATAAAACAGGACTTTAAGGAGAACAAAACACAAAACACTTGAGATATCTCTCTCCGGGAAACTGTTAAATATGCGGGAATGCTGGACTGTATCTGCCAGAGATGTGTCACAGGGTAGCAGCAAATCAGCAGCAAGGAGAAATGAATAACGCTCTTGGATTGGCTACTTTCAAACCTCACGTCTCTGAGCACATAGGTATTTCACCAACCCAAGACGCTTTTCGTTGCTATGTTCTCCAGACAGTACGAAAAAATTTATAGTTATATTTTATATGGAAATGTAGCTGAATTTACGTCAATATTTATGGTACAAAACAATTATTACTTAGGTTATAAGAATTCGTAAACAACTGAAGCCGCGAACTCTGAAATGCGCCTTCGCAGGGGAACACTGTACTTAAAAAAAATTTCAGCCTGGGTTCCGGCCACATCACAGCACAGAAACAGTCTTAGTAAAGATAGTAAATTATCTTTTACTGACCGCTGTCAAAGGATTTGTCTCTTTGCTGGTTCTGCTTGACCTTATTGCAGCATTTGACACCACTGACCATCCTATTTTATTAGACAGATGAGGAAACTTTGTCAGAGTCACTGGAACCGTACTTACCCTGGTATAGACCGTACTTGACTAACCGCTATCAGTTAGTTAATGGGGAATCCTCAGCGCCCACCAAATTAAAATATGGTGTCCCACAAGGTTCTGTATTAGGACCTCTATTATTTTCTCTGTACATGCTGACATTACAGATAATTATCCAGAAACATGGGATTAGCTTCCACCGTTACACATATGAAACACAACTTTGTATTTCTGCAGACTCAGTTGATAAACTGGGATTAAATAAGATCAGGGACTGCATTAAAAGATATAAAAGACTGGATGTCACATAACTTTCTCTTACTCAACGCGGATAAAACAGAGCTCCTTCTTCTAGGTCCGAAAGTTGCAAGAAACAAACTGTCAGGTCAAAACCCAGATCTTGCTGGTTCAGCCTCTCCAACCAAAGTTAGCTGCAAAAAATCTTGGTGTCACTATGGATCCTGATCTTTCATTCGACACACATAAGTACAGTCACCAAATTAGCTTTCCTTCATCTATGAATTATTGCTAAGTTAAGAAGTGCACTTCTCTCCATGATGCAGAAAAATTATTTCACAGCTTTATTACCTGTGGACTCCTGTCAGGCTCCTCCCACAAAAACCTAAATAATCTTCAACTAGTCCAGAATGCGGCAGCTAGAGTCCTCGCCAGAACCAAAAAATTCGACCACATTAGCAAGACTTCATTGGCTTCCAATCAAATTTCGATTATGAAATTCGACGAATGACACAAAGCCTTGAATAGCCTCGCACCCAAATACCTCCATGAAATTCTCTTACTATGAATCTCCGCGCTCACTCAGATCTGAAGGTGCTGCCTACTTACTTGACCCCAGAATTATGGAAGCTTCAGCAGATGGAAGAGCGTTCTCATATATAGCTTCCAACCTCTGGAACACTACTCCAAATAACAAATAACACCCACACGTATTTAAGGAGAAATACTCGGGTCAAGACTGAGTCTGTGCTTGTGGTGTATACTTTGCTGTTTCTTCATCTGGTAAGTTAGCTATGGTTTTCTTTTGTTGTACTGCTGCTTTTGCTGGCCACTTAGACTTCCTTTGTCCTAGATTACTTATTTGTTTGTGGTGAGCTTTTTGTTGGTTGGCTGCCTTTGTCCCTGGTGAGGTTAGCTTCATTAGCTTCATTGCAATCAGCTAGATAATTCTCACCTGGTGTTAGGGAGGCCAGAGGTAATTAGTGGTAGTGGCTTACACCCACAAGTATTTAAGGAGAAACACTCAAGGAAGGGATACTTTCAATTTCCTCACTCAGTTAAGTATCCTATTCTTCTCTATCCTATTTAATTCTTCTGTTTTATTTTCTTTGTTACCACTACAGAAAAACGGGCCTCACACCTATACCTGTCCACATATCTTACAGGCTGAGAAGATACATTCCGCAACAGCATGGGAGAAGTCACAGTAACCTCTCTTAGCTGATTTTTTCTCCACAGCTTTCTACAGTGGTTCATGGTGATCTGTGGAATTGCCAGTCTTGCATCAAGAAAGCTGACTTTATCTCTGGACTGGTGTCTCTCCATTCATTCCACTTCCTGGCCCTCACAGAGACGTGGATCACACCAGAGAAGTCCGCTTCTCCAGCTGCTCTCTCCTCTGCCATGTCCTTCTTTCACTCTCCTCGCACTACAGGCAGAGGAGGGCATACAGGTTTGCTTCTCTCACGAAGATGGCGTTTTACGCCTCTCAGTCTTTCCCAGCTTAACATCTCATCCATTCTGTTACTATAACATTCAACTAAGCGCCATATCACTTGTCCTTTATCGCCCACCGCTAAGTAACTTCATTGGTGAACTGGACATCCTCCTGAGTTAATTTCCAGTTGACGACTCTCCTCATCCACCCTGGGGGCTTTAATCTTCCAGGTGACAAGTTGCACACCTCTGAGCTTGCTATGCTCCTATTGTCCTTTGGCCTGTCCCTGGGTGAGTCTCCTCCGACCCACAACTAGGAGCTGGTGCTGTCGCCCCACCACTCCTTACGTTTACTCAGGTTTGTGACGATGGAGTGGAAGTACACTGGTGTCTCAGGGCACTCTTATGCCTATCATACCCCTCGGTTCTGCCCTTTCTAGCTAGGCTGCTTTAGTGAGGTACGTCCGAGTCTTAATTTTCTCTGGAATTCTCTGTAAATTTAAACCGAACTAACTCTGTTCCCAGTTTTCTTTTTCCGTAGAGAAAAAATACGCGTCTTTATATTAGACACACACACACACACAAACATATATTCACTTAGTTTAGTAAATTTACCGTTGAGTCTGTGTGTGGTATGAGTGAACAGTCAGTTCTTGAAGCAGAAAAATGATGATCTGATAAACTAAATCAGCCTCCTGATTACAGTAATTTCCAGTGAGTATCCATTTTTAATTACGGAGGTATGTCTTATCACAAAAAATCTTTTTAATTCCTCTCACCCCAGCACAGAAGGGTCACTCCGGGTCAGGAGGCAGACAGCCACTCAGCGCCTCAGTCACCAAGCTAATCCGGGATTGAGCTGCTCAGAAAAGAACACAGGACATACGCTCAGAGTGTGGCGTCACTCAGCAACGCTCTGCAGGACCTCAGGGGGTAAAAATACACCATGACCGGAAGGTGAGGTTGCAACTGCATCCATTTTGGAATGTATGAACTGCTTCAAATAAAACATTTTTTATGAAAAATGTAAATACTGAGTCAAAATGGTAGGTTTACTCCCTCCATCCATACAGTCCATATACGAAATATAAGCAACAAAAACAGCCCTTTTTTAAAATCAGTTTTTGTAATGTCACAAAAACAAAACATTTAACAATATCTCCTTATTATGGCTACAGCAGTAAAGCCCCACCCATTCATGCACCACCAACACCTTTAACGGTTAAAAACGAGACTGTTATTGCATTACAGGAAGATCTCGATTCATCAGAACAATCACCTGGAGCTGAGATTGGTTACTCTGTCAGAAACACTGTGATTGGTTAGAGGCTCATTTGCATATTGCTGCCCTTTGTGACTACAGACTTTTGCCTTTTGATTGTATGAAATCTCGTACAATTGCAAACAGAATTTTTTTTCTGATTATGATGTGCAATTATTGAAGATGGAAATCTGATGGGCTATATATATATATAAATAAAATATATATATAAAAAACACTCTGATCAGCCACAACATTAAAATCACTGGCAAGTCAATGACAAGAACCATGATGGTCAGGGTTAGGGGGGATATATTTATATTAGGTTTTGAGTGACTAGTCAGGTCTTAAAGTCAAAAACAAAACAGGCAAAAGGATCTAAGACACTAAGAACCATCTGCTAAATGCCGTAAATGAAACGGAAATGTAAATCTGGACAACTGAACATGGCATCTCCAACGTGGCAGGTCTTGTGGGGGGTTTCCATTGTGCAATGGTCAGAAACTACTCAAAAGTGCTCCAAGGAGAACTGGCGACAGGGTCTTGGGTGCTCGAGGTTCACCGATGGTCATGGGGAGCTGAAGACCAATTCATCTGGTCTCATCTCACAGGAAAGCTGCTGTAGAACAAACCACTGAAGAAGTTCATGCTGATAGAAAGCGGTCTAAACACAGTGCAGAGCACCCTGCTGTGTATGAACCTGCATAGCTGCAGACCTGTCAAAAAGCCCATGCAGACCCCTGACCACCACTGACAGATCCTGCTATGAAGAACTGGACCACAATGTGACGGAAGAAGGTAGACTGGTCATGTTTTCTTCAACATCATGTGGACGCCCGTGTGTGTTGTTCACTTGGGGAAGAAATGTACCAGGATGTACTATGGGAAGAAGGCGAGGCAGTGGAGGCA
Source organism: Bryconaethiops microstoma (assembly GCA_037577275.1). Lineage (NCBI taxonomy): Eukaryota > Metazoa > Chordata > Actinopteri > Characiformes > Alestidae > Bryconaethiops > Bryconaethiops microstoma. The sequence goes on from JBBJLS010107566.1 coordinate 6,501, forward strand.
GTTTGATGCACTGGGTGATATTCTGCTGGAAAACCTTGAGTTCTGCATTCATGTGGACATTCCTTTTGACACCTAAACATCACTGCAGACCAAGTTCACTTCTTCATGGAGAAACTGTTCAGTAACGGCAATGTCCTCTTTCAGTAGGATGAGGTTCACTCACACGGCAAACACTGCTCAGTTAGCCATTTAAGGAACATGACAAAAGGCTCAAGTTGCCTCCAGATTTCCCAGAGCTTCTGTGGCACATGCTGGACGAACTAGCTCAATCCATGGAGGCCCGACCTCACAGCTTACAGATCTTAAAGGATCAGCGAGTGCAGAACCCCAGACTTTAAGAGGTCTGGTAAGTGACCTCAACAGGTCAGAGCTGTTGGGGGCACAACAGGGACCAACAATGTTAGGCAGATGGTTTTAATGTTGTAGCTGAGGGTTGTTGTGTTGGGAACCCTGAGTTTAAACTATATTCATACTTGTAATTTCTGTATTTTTCTGAATACAGAAATGTGTAGGTCTGCATGTCTTCAGGACCAAGATTGGATTCTACCACAAAGCCCGCTTTGTATGGAGAAACTCTCTTAGTTTCTTCACAGATCTGTTTACCTATTTGCTCTCCTACAGTCATGAGGGGAGCTCTCCTGAAGTCTTGAACCAACCCCTTATTTCTCCATATTTTGCTTCGAATCACCTTGTTGGTGCAAAAAATATTATTTTTAATAATATCTTGGGTATATTGTGCAGAATAAATGAAAGAAATGGGAACAAACATTTTACTGCAACAAGCTGCAAGTGCCAACAGATACAAGGTGCCTAGGTAAAGGTGTGCCAACCACTCAGCATTCAGCACCACCAGTATACTAATTACTAACCTGATCATCTGGAATCATCTGCACTTATTTCTTCACTGGTTCAGGCCTTAATATGTGCTTAGTTATGAATGAATGATTTATAAGTAGGTCACCGTGTGACTTAAAACGTTCCTCTAAAACTGGTCAGGTTTATGGACTGGACTGAAAATGAGTCTTTGAAAGTACTTCAGGAAGCCTGGAGAACTATTCCTCAAGACTACATTAAAAAGACAAAGTCTGAAGCAAAATATGAATAAATGAGGGGTGGCTCAAGACTTCTACTTCTCATCTAGATTTTTGAGACGCAAAAATGTCCATCAGATATTTAAGGAGGGATGATTTTTTTCAACATATCGAACTTCACTATCTCGACCTTGAAACCCGCTCTGGGGTGCAACAGTTTAAGCAAAAGAAGCTCCAGCTTTTCAAGCTCTTAACTGGGAGCATTTTACATTTACACGGTCATAAAAATCATGGGAATAAAAGTTATGACCAAGGGCTAAAAATATGACTCCAAAAATGGAATAGAAATATGTGTGAAAACATTAAACATCCAGATTCCTTAACTTTAATAAGTATTATGCATTAGCCTTTATTAGTTGACATTGTATATTAAAAACATTAGTTTAAGAACAAAATAATTGAGTTAGACACGTAAATCAACTTACTTTAAACAAAAGGGGTCAGGTGCTAGCTGGATGAAATTCTGCATCCCACTCATTCGTTAACATTTAACTGTTTAAATAAACAAGCCTAATAAAACGAAACAACACACCATGGGTGGAATCTGAACAAGAAGCAAAACAAAAAAATATTTTTTTTATTAACACGTTAAAAGGGGCATGCTAGGCTAATGCTAAGCTAATTAATAAACTAGTTTGTTTTGGAAGGTTGTCAAAGTGTCGTGCGTTCACAAAACGATATTTGGTGTAAAAACAGATCGGTATACTCATTAAACATGAAATTTGGGTTGATATAAAGAACTATAATGATAAATGGGTCTAAAACAGCATCGCTTAGCTTAGCGGCTAGTAGAGCTAGCTCATACTGGGGGCCTGAAGACAGAAACGAGAAGCTCCATAAAAACCTCCAGCACCAACCTGATCTCTTCTTTCTGTTCCTGGAAACGTATCTTCCACAGTCCCACTGGTGTTAAATCTAACCTGTGTGTGTTAAACCTAACACACCACACACAGTCACACACTACTTTGACAGCAGGGAGAAAGGAGAGTGTGTATGCAACTCCCAACGTGAACCCTCAACTTCAACCTAAAAAACACACCATTATCGACCTCTACTGGCCACCGAGGGAAGGGTTTATTCTTCTGTCTTTCTGTTATTCATTCATTCAATTTATACCAAAGGGCAATTCCACCCCAAATTCAACCCCCCGCCCCCTCAAGGGTACCTCCGTGGTGCCCCTAGAAATATTGGGATTCAAACCCACAGTCCTCTGATCTCAGAGGCAACTCCCTAACCACAAGTCCACCATGCCCCAAGGGCCAAAATCCTACTTTTTTGGTGCGCTTTTAACTTTTGTGTGATTTTATGCACCAAAAACAGTCAAAATGCTTTCCTACCAAACCATTCTGTTGCGATTATGATTGATTGCCCTTTATTGAGCTGTATGAGCTAAAACACTCCTAACTGCTTTACTGCTTTAGGCTGAATGGACAGATGATGTGTAATCACGTTCACCCTGCTATTGTTGGCAAGGTACCATCCCCACACACTGCTCCCTGGGTGCTGTGTTCTTGGCTGCCCACTGCTTCATTGGTGAATGGGTTAAATGGTTAACTGCAGAGGAAGAATTTTATGCTGTTCACACTGTGTGCTGTGTTGTGTTCACATATGACAGAATGGTCACTTTACACTTTAGATACATATAAAATATACACACACACATATACACTCATTCACTTACTCACTCACTCATTTTCTGTAATCCTCACTAGGGTCGCGGCTGCCCAGAGCCTATCCCGGGGTCAATGGGTGCAGGGAATCACCCTGATTGGGGGCCAGCCCACTGCAGGGTGCAAAACTTCACCCTCCACACATACACATATCAGATATTACATAAACCATATATGTTAACAATACATAGCCATAGGTTTTACATTGACTAGTTGTTTTTATTGTTTTGGTGTTTGTTTACAGTGCCAAGAGAAAATATATTTTTGATTTACTCTGAACTGGACAATTTATTGGATACAAAAAGTATGTTCAAAACAAGAGGGAAATGACAGAATCCAGACAGGCCTACTAATGAGTACATCCAGCAGCTTGAAGGAGCCCTAATTGCTAAACTCCATAGACAAGCACTGACCAACAGAACAGGCCACATATGACCCTAAGGTCACCATGTCCATGGGCTAGAGAGGTATGAAGCCCCCAGTGCTGGTCTGTGGAGTCTCTGGAGTGATGGAGCTCCATCCAGAACTTTTGGGATCCAGAACCGATCTTCCAACATCTGAACCTGACCTCACTAGCATAATCAAATCCTCACAGCAATGTTCCAACACCAGTACCTAACCTTACTAATGTTCTCATGAAATCGAATCCTCTCAGCATATATGACCTGTGAAAAAGTACTTTTGTTACATGAAGATCAAAGTCAGGTGTTCTGCAGAAATAAATCCAGAACCTTCCCAGATTTAAGACAATAAGGAGTTGCAAAGCAGATAATAATAATGAAAAATACATTTTATTTATACAGCACCTTTCATACATTTGAATGCAGCTCAAGGTGCTTCAGTATCCAGACCATGGCTACACTCTCCTCACTCTCAAAGTGACCAGAACATTCAATGCCGAGCAAAAGTCTTTGGTTACTGTTGCATGCAAAAAATGTGTAACCCCAATTCTCTAGAGCAGTGTGACTGATTACTTGATTACTGTTTATTTCCTGAAATTTACTTATACTGTATGTGACCTGTGAAAAAGTTATGGCACATACAGTACTGTGAAAAAGTCCTGAGCCACCCCTCTATACCATCTGGAAAGTGTCTTGATTGCCAACAACTTCATTTTTCAACATCACAACAACGATCCCAAACACAGACAATGCAGTGAAAGCACTTCGATAGTAAAAAAACCCCACAAATCTCAACATTACTGAAGCTGTGTGGTATCATCTCAATAAAGAACCAGCCAACATCCAAAAAGAAGCTTTGGAACATCCTGCAAGTGGCCTGGAGACACTTAAAGAAATGACAGTAAAGCTTGTCTAATACAGTTCAGTCAGAATAGTGCTCAGACCAAATACTGACTTTAAAGATGATTAGAATGAAACAAATTGTGTTTTATCCTGTATTTGCATGTGTTTGCACATGTTGCAATAAATTACTGTACCATCTCATTTTCCTACAAAATACAAAGAAATGAGGGGTGCTCAGAACATTTGCACAGTATTGCATATTTTTATGCATTTTTAAGGTTATGCTAAATCCAGAAATAACAAATCGTGGTCTATCGTAGAGGACGTGGTTTTTTTTTTCCCAAAGTCAACCTGTAATCTGACTGGGGTGTTGAAACTGTATGTGAAGCCTTTTTTTCTGGGCATTAGGTGTTTAAAACACAAACATTAGAATAAGCACAAATAAGCAGTGTAAGTGTGTGTTATCCTGACCGGTTCCTGGGCTCTCCTGGAGGAAGGCCAGTATTTACAGTAATGATCTGTTTTATCTGTTCAGATCCATGTAGTGGCTTGAGAACTAAGAAGATCATATTCACCATTCTAATTATCCACTACTGATTTGTGTTTATTCTAATGTTATAGTGTTATCACCAAAAACTCACTGCCCAGATGAACAGGTTTAAATAGTTTTCTCAACTGCCAGAAGCTGTTTTCTCAACTGCCTGAGCATCTATACAATGCTGTAAATAAACATTTCTTAACACATAAAAGGTCATAAACGGCCTTTGTTGTGTTAAAGAACTGCTCTTGAAGTTCCCGGCGCAAAGAAGGAAGCTCCTTTGTCAAGAACTTTGTACTGAAAAATCTTTCGTTGGTTCTCCTCCCCGACTCCTCGCCGCCAAATCTCTACCTGAAACACAACACAGACCGAGACTTAAGCCTGGAGCAGCATGTGCTACAACAAGGTACCTATTTCACAGCATTCCTGTTGTAAATGAGATGAACACAGACAGTTGAGAGGATTTCACAGATTTTTCTAAAACTTCCAAAATTAAGTGTTTGGATTGGGTTTGGTGCAAAAAGCTCTGTTCTACAGAAACTCACCAGAATCATTCACAGTGGTGGTGAATGGAACCAGATGTCCGCCTCTAAAACCCTTACTAAAAGTTATTCCATAGATTGCTTATGGTTTTGCAGTCTGACGCCTGAGACATTGTTCTACCAGAGCTTTGAGAAGCTTTTGGTTCTAAAACTAAACTCATTCATGGTGGAGGGATACATGCAGGGCGTTATGAGACCAAATAGTCCCTGAAGAAAACTGATTTAGTTCAGATTCTACACTATTTTACCATCATCAACATCCAAATAAACACTCAGACACATGGAGCTTCACTGGGGGTCAATAGTGAATAAAACAGCTGTATTTGTGTTGGAGACATCTGGTTCCATTAACCACCACTGTAAAGAAATCCTAGCCGATTAAGTTTCCCAATGAAGTCTTTAAAGTGTAAATATAAAGGCTCACAGCACTTCTGTCCCTACACCCATTTGTAATCATTTGATTGCTGATGTCATACTTGTGGTATTCATTTTCTTTGTGGTCCTGTGAACATACTCTTGTTTCTCACAGAGAGAACACATTTATACACCTTTATAGAAGAGACTCTAGAAAGGCCTTCAGGAAGCCTGGAGAACTGTTCCTTAAGAATGCTTTAAAAATATGCGAAAGTCTGGATTTTTGGGATTAAGCAATTTGAAGAAATGAACGATGCTTCAAGACTTTTGCACACTCTTCTCCTGTCAGTCAGTACCTGTCCATGAATGTCCCTGCAGTAGCCAGTGGAAAGTCCCTCCACACGCAGAGACAGGCTGCACTGATGAGTCAGCGAGTTTAGAAGGTAGCTGGCGTTTTCTTCACCTTCATCCCACTCCTCATCATCACATCGCACCAGAGTTACTATACAGCCCTGAAAACCCAAGACAGACAGACAATAACCCATAGTTATTCATTTACATATTTGATTCAGCTATGAATCGCAATTCTTTTGTGCATTGATTCATGTATCGCCACACTGACTCCAAAAATATTTATTAATCCCATCTGGTACAACCTTTGTCCAGTATAGTGTGTTTGGTGTAGGATTTTATACTGTATTAACTGCAAATTGTAGTTTTGAGTAATCCTAAAGGTGTTTAAGCAGATTTGTATCCAGAAATTTATATCTGGGTTGATGAGTAAGTCCCTTTCCCATTTATGGATGGGCAACGAGAGTGTTGTCTCAGATTCTGTCAGGTGGCCATACATTTTTAAGAGTTTTTTTTTTTTTGTAGGAGTTATTAGGAAACTTGCTATTTTAGGTGAGAGCTCTAAGCCTAACTGCTTGATGTTCAACTTGTTTTGTATTACTTATTTAATTTGAAGATATTCTAAATATTTGCTTTTATCAATACTGTACATTTCCACTAATCTGTCAAATGATATCATGTGATTGTCCCGAATTATATGTTCTAGGCGTTTTATTCGTTTATCATACCATGCTGTGAAGTGTATCATTTTTTTGTTAAGCAGGATGTCAGGGTTGTTCCAGATGGGTGACAAATTGCATGGGACCAATAGTTCTATTCACTAAACAAAAATCCCCACCAGGCTATCAGTAAAGTGCTGATATTTATGCTCTTAAAACAGCAGTGTTGTTTAAGTATGTTACTAATAAACGGCAGATCATGTATTTTAATGTTGTTACATAATGTTTGCTCGATATCCAGCCAATTCTGGTCTATCTGATTTTGTGTAGTACATTTTAGGATATATATCAACCTATTGGCATGAAAGTAATTATAGAAGTTTGGAAGCTCCAGACAACCATGACTTTTGGGTTTTTGTAAAGTTTCTAAACTTATTCGTGGTGGCTTGGACTTCCAAAGGAATTTAGTAATTATAGAGTCTAGCGATTTGAACCAAGCCACAGGAGGTTTACTTGGAACCATAGAGAAAATGTAATTGATTTTTGGCAGTATCATCATTTTAATGGTAGCTACTTTTCCGACCAGTGATATGGGTAGATCACTCCATCGTGTGAGGTCATCTTTTATCCTTTTGAGTAGGGGAGTATGATTTAACTGTATCATGTCTGACAGCTTGGCCAATATGTTGATACCCAAATACCTAATATTCCCAGACTGAAGTGGGATAGTTGGGTTGAACTGGAAGTCACAAGATACTGGGGGGACAGTTGATTTGTTCCAAGTAATAGAATAATCTGAGATCGATGAGAACTCATCTATGAGGTTTATGATCTCTAAAAGAGAGCCCTGTATGTTTGACAGAAAAAGCAATACGTCATCTGCGTAAAGACTAATTTTATGCGTCAAGTTCATTGTTTGAATACCTTTAATACTATTACTTTCCCGGACTGCCGCTGCAGTGGCTCGATAAATATAGCAAATAATGAAGGAGAAAGTGGACAGCCTTGCCTGGTACCTCTTCTAAGATGGAAGCTTTTAGAAATTTGATCATTTGTTTTTACACAGGCCCTAGGAGAGCTGTATAATATTTTGATCCAGGTTAAGAATCCAAACTTATGTAGAGTTGCCAATAGAAATGTCCAGTTTACCCTGTCAAAAGCTTTCTCTGCGATGAATATAGTTTCCTTATTTTGAATATTGCAGTAGTCTATTAAGTCAGTTAGTCCCCTCATATTGTTAGTAGACTGTCTACCTTTAATTTTAAGATCCGCATTTATAAGTGATATGGGTCGATAGCTAGCTGGGTGTGCAGGGTCTTTATCCGGTTTGAGGAGAAGATTGATGTCTGGGCAATTCATGTTCGGAGGAAGACTGGATGTTTCTTTGATTTTTGCACCATTCTGTGGAATATTGGTGCTAGAATGGGCCAGAATGTTTTATAAAATTCTGCTGGAAAGCCATCCAAATCTGGGGCTTTCCCGCTAGGCATACTTTGTAAGGCCGTGTGAAGTTCCTCTATTGAGAGAGGTAATTCCAAAGCGGTTATGTGTTTATTGTTTAGGTTTGATAGGTTGATCTTGTTCAGGAATTCTTCTATTTCAGAGTCAGTTGGGTTAATACTAGGTGAGTACATTTTTTCATAAAAATCCTTAAATATTTTATTGATTTCTTCTGGGACATGAGTTGTCTTCCCACTGAAGTGACTGCTACCTTTTCTTTATTCAGTTTAAGTTGATTTGCTAAATACTAGCTTGACTATTTATTAATTTAGATTTTGGATATGTTGTGAATTCGAGGTGAAGAAATGTAATACTACAGGTAGTTCTCAAAACACATTGGCAGGCAACACAGAATGCCACGGAGAAAGAGCTTTCTGTTAGCTTCTTCTTTGAAGTTAAAGGTTATACCGTTGCATCTGAAGTTGTTTTGCATTGTTTATTCTTATTATTATTAATACATTTTATTTGAAAAGCGCCTTTCAAAGCACTCAAGGACACTGTACACAACAAAATGATAAAAAGAACAAGCATAAGAGCAGACAATCTACATAAAACAATACAAAACAACATGGCAGAATGGAGAAGATTATGTTGAATAAGCTATTTTGAATAGGTGAGTTTTGAGTCTGATTTTATAAAGAGGAAAAGAAGTGATGTTTCTTATGTCAGGAGGTAGAGAATTCCAAAGCCGAGGAGCAGAGCAGCTGAAAACCCTGCTCCCCATGGTGGCAAGACGGGTAGAAGGGACAGAGAGAGAAAGAGGAGGAGGATCTGAGGCAGTGAGATGGAGTGATGATCGAAACCAATTCAGGCAAATATGGAGGGGAGAGGTGGTGAATGGCCTTAAATGTGTACAGAAGAATTTTGAAATTGATGCGATGTTTAACCGGGAAGCTGCTGAAGAACAGGGGTGATGTGGTGGATGGAAGGGGTCCTGGTGATAATACGAGCAGTTGAGTTCTAGACAAGTTGAAGCTTATGGAGGGATTATTGAGTAAGACCAAATAAAAGTGAATTGCAGTAATCGATCCAGGAAGTAAGAATGGCAGTGGCTTGGGGGGTGAGAGAAGGACGGAGCTGATTAATGTTGCGTAGATGGAAGTATGCAGACAGAGTGACATTACTGATGTGTGAATGAAAAGATAAAGTGTGGTCAAGGATGACACCCAGACTTTTCACATAAGGATGGTAAGTAGACCGGAGTCAGCTGCCATAAGGAGGTCATCGGTTATTTTTATGAGTGCTGTTTCAGTGCTACGGAAGGGGCGGTACCGTTCATACAAATTATTATTAGTTAAGTGAGAATGGATTTGTGACAAACTATTTTGTCAAGAATTTTTGAAAGAAATGGTCAATTGAAAATAGGATGTAAATTATCAAAGTTGTTGGGATTCAGACCCATTTTTTCCAATAGTGGGGTGATGGCAGCAGTTCCAGTGGCAGGAACAGTTCCAGTGGTAAGAATGGATAATTGCAGAGATAAGGGGGAGCAGAGAGATAGAGATAGGCTTTGAGCAGAACTGTGGGGATGGGGTATAACTGAGAAGTGGAAGGTTTTTACTTATAGATGAGATCTGAGATATCATGGGCAGAGGGGAGCAGAAAAACGGTGTGATGACAATGAGATTTCATGGGAGGTACTATAAGGGACATCAGAAGCCAGGTCTTGGTGAATTTCATGAATTTTCTGAGTGAAAAATAACAGAGAATCACAGAAGGCAGATGAGTAGAGGTGTGAAGGTAGAGAATCATGAGGCTTAAAAGAAGAGTTAAGCAGTGAAAATAGTGACTTGGTGGAATCTTAAATTGAACAGATAATAGTAGAATAATAGATGGATTTGGTTTGAACAACACACTCCTTATAATATAAAATGTGATTTTTATACATTTCTTTATGAATTACGAGACCAGTTTTCTCATAAAGACGTTCAAGTTGTCCACCCTTTGCTTTCTGAAGCCTGAGTTCAGATGTAAACCAGGGTGCTGACTGAGAGAATGATACAAATTTGGTTTTTAATGGAACGACAGAGTTTAAGGTATTATTGAGACTTTTATTATGGGAAACCAGATCATCCTGGGTGAGTAGGTTATTAAAATCCAAAAAACTTGTAAAAGCAAATTTTCTTAATATTACAGAAAGAGATGGTATGAGGGTTCGTGGTTATAGAGAGGGTGATTTAAATGCTGCCTTTGGTTTTTGTGGGGGAAAATTCATTACTTGGTATTGGGAGTACTATTATGTTTTCCTATGTTCAATTCAGCTGTGCAGTTATTCAATAAAGCTTTATCTTCACCTGAAAAAACCACAGTATCCAATTGGGATATTTACTGACTCGTAATAACTACAGAATCGCAATACTGAACCTAGTTGACGATTGTATATTAACACACCTCTCAAAAACGAGTCAACTGAACAGAACCCAAACCCCCTCCCCAGTCTAGAGATCACAAATAAGTTCACTATAATCACAAAGGGGATAATAATAGATAACTTTTGGTGTAATGGTCAGAATTTCCCACTGGTGTGAGTGGGCCTTGGGACTGAATTATTTGCAAGCGAGAAATGAGTCTCCCCCTCCCTCTTAACAAAACCATGTGACGTGATGCTGTAAATATTTTTCACATGGCTGTTTTCACTTCATAAACCCTCTCTTAATAAACAGACAGGAGGAAAGAAATCTCAGCCCACCAAGTACATGTGTGAACTGAAATACAGCCTCGCCAGGCAGGTGAAGAACCGGTCTCTAAACGGACAGGACCAGTTTGAAGTGGAAAACCAGCTGGCAAACACACAAAAACATCTCACCTGCTTATTACCCTCAAGAGTTGTATGATATTATTAAGCATTATTATAGGTGTGATTGCAGAAGCGATTACATTAATGTTCTTCCTAAGTTTTATTATTATTGATTATTCCATTCATTTTTGGTGCTGCTTCTCATCAGAGTCCGTATTGGATTTTGGCATTAAAATGTCAATTAATATCTGCCGCTGTGCGTGTGTATTTAGATTTTTGATCGTTTGATCAGGGGATGAGTATTGATCTTTTAAAAAAATAATAAAATTTGTGGTCAAGTCACCTCTGTAATGTATGGGGAGAGAGCGGACGGTCGAGTCGGAGAAAGAGTCTGTGACATTATGGCTAAGGTAGCTGGAAAGAGACAAAAGGCATAGAAACAAACACGGAGCAAAACACACAGAAGACTCATAAATGGACTTCAAGGCACTAAAGCTCGGGAAAGATACACTGCCTGGCCAAAAAAAAAAGTCACACACTAATATTTCGTTGGACCGCCTTTAAGCTTTGATTACAGGACGCATTCACTGTGGCATTGTTTCAATAAGCTTCTGCAATGTCACATTTATTTCCGTCCAGAGTTTCATTAATTTGTTGCCAAGATCTTGTAGTGATGATGGGAGAGTTGGACCGCTGCGCAAAGACTTCTCCAGCACATCCAAAAGATTTTCAATGGGGTTAAGGCCTTGATTCTGTGGTGGCCAATCCATGTGTGAAAATGACGCCTCATGCTCCCTGAACCCATCTTTCACAATTTGAGCCCAATGAATCCTGACACTGTCATCTTGGAATATGCCCATGCCATCAGGGAAGAAAAAATCCATTGATGGAATAACCTGATCATTCAGTTTATTCAGGTAGTCAGCTGACCTCATTCTTTGGGCACATAATGCTGCTGAACCAAGACCTGACTATACTTCCAGTTTTTAATAATGCGTTGGACTGTTCTTAACCCAATTTTAGTAGTTTCAGCAATCTCCTTAGATGTTTTCTTTGCTTGATGCATGCCGATAATTTGACCCTTCTGAAACAGATTAACATCTTTTCCACGACCACAAAATGTGTCTTCCGATATGGATGTTTAAGAAATTAGAAGCTACTCACTGCATCAGTTAGGGTTAAATAACTTGTTGCCAGCTGAAACATCTTCATCCATGCAGTAATTATCCAATGGGAGGCTCTTAACCATTTGCTTAGTTAAATCCAGGTGGTGACGTTTTTTGGCCAGGCAGAAAAAAAGAGACATGCGTCACTATTTGTTGTGGTTAAATTAAAAATAATCAGCCATGAATGCAGCTATGCATTCAGCCATACTTAACCATTAATGGCTTGGTAAGAGCAAGCATATTAACGGCCCTTCAGGGAGTCAGCGGTAAGACGGCAGGCACAGAATAAAGAGAATCAGAATATCATAGATCTGTATCCACGCTGTGAGTAGATTTTTTTTTTTGTGGGTGTCTCCAAACACTGGTTTTATAGCAACGACGCAATCACACTTTGAATTTTCTTGCTAAAATGCATCTTCTAAATCATTATTATTTATTAATAATGGCCATTGAAAAAGGATGATATCTCAGTGTCCTTATCATGCCAGTTCACAGCAATTCTGCTTCAATCCACCTCAATCATTGTTGGCAATGCACCTGTAACTGGGAGCAGACGGTGGCCTGACAGTAGTGAGTGAAGTCCAGTATGGCTCCACCGCTGACGCCTAAACCAAGCAGGACACTCAGGTCATCAATAATCAGGACAGGAGGACCCCACGAATCACCACCAGCATCACCTCCACTCTGGCACAGGGAATCACACACAAACTGGAACAGAGCCCTCAGCTCCGGGTGTGGAGTCCTAAAATCACAGCCAACAGGACCATCAGTGAACATCTGCTGAAATGGCTTGTTTCGAAAGTAGATTTTCTGAGTACATACAATCACACGCACATGCACATCACGAAGATGTGCACACACACACACACACACACACACACACACACACACACACACACACACACACAGCCAACAGGACCATTAGTGAACATTAGTGAACACAAAA
>JBBJLS010107582.1:0-17500 GCA_037577275.1 Bryconaethiops microstoma
ACTATAAGTCTGCAGACAATTGTTCATCCAATGTTCCTGCTGAAATCAAGAGTTTTAATAAGGAATTTGTCCTCTTTTGCTGTAGCTTTTACACCTCTGGGAAGACTTTACACTAGATGTTTGAACATTGCTGTGAGGATGTCACTGTATCCAGTCACAGGAGCAGTGATGAGGTCAGGTACCGATGTTAGATGATCTGTTCTGATCATAGACGGAACTCCAGCTCATCCCAAAAGTAATGGATGAGCTCCGTCCCTCCAGAAAATGCAGTTTCATTGCGTTGTGAGCCAATGTTGGGGGGCTTGAAAACCTCTCTAGCCAACACGTGCCACTGGACATGGTGACCTTAGGCTCATCTGCTGCTGGTCCAGACCATCTCATTCCATTGCAGTACTTTACTATGAAGATTATACAAGCTGTGTGTGCAGTCATGTCAGGATTATTCACCAATTAGAAAAGGTGTCTGGACACCTTTAGATATATAGTGTGTCTGTAGGTTATTGCATACAATGGTGTTCTGTTTTTTGGGGGTATAAATATATTATCAGCTGTGAAATTATTTAAGTAACGAGAAAGGAATGCACAGTATTCAATATATTTAGAACTGATGAAAAGAAGATATTTAACTCCACCTGGTGGCTGTTGTAAAGCTGGCATGTTACTGAAAACCAGGGTTATGCACATAAAAGTAATTGCATGTGTCAGGGTTTGTGAGAAAACAACTGATCTTAGGTCAGCACTCTTAGATACTGTGTGCAGACCGTGTGATCTCTAACACTGAGAAAATCGCATCTTTCTGTAACATAAGTAGATGTCACGCCAAACACTCCTAAACACGGGCTCCCCTAACATATTTTCTCACACAGAGTTCCTCACACAAGGTTGATTTAAAGATTTTTCAGTATTATTGACAAGTAGGTGTTTACATCATCTATACTGTTTACTTCCATAACAAGAAAATATCCCAAATCCTGTTTTCCATCCCATTTCTTACCCTGAAACTCTTCAGTTAGTCTTCAACACATCTAGGCTCCAAAGTGTAGCAGACTGTTTTGGTGTTTCTTCTGGTGAAAAGATGATTCTGTGTAAACGTTGAGTAATGGTTTACTTCGTGTCACCTTTTTAGGGGCCAGATTAGTGGATTTCTCACGATGATGTCCAATATTTACTGTGCACAGTGTAAGCCTGAAAGCCTGGAGTTCCTTTAAAGTCCTTGCAGATGGCTGAAACCCCTTTTTAGTCTGTCTGCTCCTTGGAATGGCCTCCTAGGCAGCGTTTGCCGAGCCAAAACCTGTCCTTATTTGTCCCTCTTGTTCGTGGAACAGTTTAGAGAGTCCTTGAGTGTTTTCTTTCGAATAGGCTACCCGATTTCCCCTGAAATCAATTCAATTCCTGTTACTTTGTAAGGGCAGATTAACATGCAGGACTTCATATGTTTGTTTGGTATAACAACAAAAATAATCAGATGTTCATGATATGAGTCATTTTTAAATTATGGTTTATAAGGACTTGATCCTTAAGGTTGATTTTAAAAGAGTAAAATACTATATGAATGAAGTTTTTAGATCTGAGATTTTGGGGGTAGGAAGTAAGTAACATTAGGTTAAAAAAAATTCAGTGCATGGGAATTCCTGGGCATGAGGTAATAAAAGATTAACATTTTGAAAGAGGGTGAGGAGCCTTCATAAATCAGTCTGAGCTTTCAACCATAACTCTGTCAGAGCTCTGCGTTCACTCAGGGACAGGAACTTCTCTCTTTTTCCCTCTGGGTAAACATTTTTTTTTTTTTGCAGCTTTGTTGGTGCCTACCTCCACTCCTACTGGCTGCTGTAAGGTATTGCATTAACAAGAGCCAGCACAATGTGCATGAGCTTTTTCTGCTCCCATGAGCGTGTCAAAGGTTTATGAGGATAAGAATGAACAAAGAGAAACTGTGGTTCTACAACAAGCACTCCCTTTTCTGTTGTATCACAGAATCAGTGTAAACAAACAAAAAAAAAAACAATGCACGCCTGTAGCTGTAGAGTTCATTTTATCCTGCGCCCCTCCATGTTGTCCTGTCTGTGTCCTAAGGGAGTGAGCTCACCTCCTGTTTGGATTGACTAAATTGAGAACAAATGGATGTGGAAGGAACGACTGTGTGTCTAGTAACTAAACTCAGCAGTTTAGCAACGACCACCAATGTTCAGTCAGAAGACAGCATGACCTAATGGTTTTATCGCTGTGTTTAGAGCTTTACTTTTAGCAGAAAAGCATTCTATGTAGCACCAAAAGAGTCACAGTAGACTAATACAATACAATAAAACTGCAACAAAATCTATTTTCGTGCCATACAGAACCATTTTAAAGGGTTCTTTAAAGAAGCATACATTTAATAATGGAGAAGAAATATTTACGCTTCCTTTTTGTTATTGTTCTATATTTAACCACCTTTTTCTTAAGGGAGAGGTTGAACTTTTTTTAAACATGTCATGCTATAAGCAATGAGTTGGTCTCAACAGGAAATACTGGACTTGTCCTGATATGAAGTTGGTTGGTCCTTCCCTCTGGTGAAAAAAAAAGGGAAAAAAAACCTGCTCTCTCAAACCACTCCCTGTAACAAGTATGAGCAGGCAAAGATGAAATAGCAGATCAACACAGGCAGGTTCCGCCCCTTCAAGAGTGCAGCTGGTGTGTGTGAGACTGTTCTACAAACTTTAGCAGGCTCTGAGGAACATCAGAACTATGGATTCAGTTCTTGGTCTGTTATGACTGAGAATGTGCTTTACAAAGGCTTCCATTAGAACCCTGATAAAAAGCCTGCTTTCTTCTGAACCACCAGTGAGAGTGGTGAGGGACCAGGTGGAGAGTTCATAGGCCTGCCCTGGCCTACAGCAGTCATGGACCTGACACTGTGGCAGTACCAGTTCCGCATCATCATGCTGGGTGACTCTACGGTGGGCAAGTCGTCCATGCTTAAACGCTACACAGAGGACCAGTTCTTGGAGTGTATCAACCAGACAGTCGGAGTGGACTTCTACGTGCACTTCCTGGAGGTGGAGCCCGGAGTGAGAGTCAAGCTGCAGTTCTGGGACACAGCTGGCCAAGAAAGATTCAGGTAAAACCTCTGAGACGGTTTGTATCTGAAGGCCGGAGCCTTTTTTGTTACCTACACTGAGGGGAAATGAGTTTTCAGGTACTTTTTTATTATTAAATACACGTCTAGTGTACATGTCCACTTCAAATCTACACACGTCTTTTGACTTTGTGTGCATAAAAATGAACAAACAAAAAAAAGAGAATTAGCAAATATCAGGATTGGCAAGGCTATGCATGCCATGCAAGCACCTTCACATTTTTCGGAATCCAGTCTTGAATTTCCACAGTATGTTTGGGATGGTTGACTTGTTGACGTGTCCATTTTCTCCCCAATCCCTGGCTGATGACATGAAATTCTCCAAATATCTCCCAGCACATTGCTCCATTCATGTTTGCTTTGATGGTATAGTGTCTTTAGGGCCATTCTCTCTCCAAACATGTTGAGCTGAATTATTGCCAAAGGAAACTTGTTCCATGCAATCTTCTTAACCAATGGCAGTACATTTTACAATAACACCAGGTGCAATTTGCACACAGTTTATTTTTCTTTTGGTTTATTAGCAACATGAATATTTAAAACTTGATATATTTGGGTTTTTTAATTTATTTTAACATTTTTTGTTTATAATTACAAGTACAAAGTAAAAAGACATGAATGTGTTGAAAGTATATATTTATTTAATGTCAAAGTGTCTGAATAGTTGTTTCCCCACACTATAAACGCTCTGGGCAGCAAAGTTGTTTATCAGATGGGTGTGGAGGAAAGATCTGAAAGGCTGTATATCTACCCGCATGCTGGTAGTACAGTAACTACACCTGGCTACATTTGCATAGATCCATGTAAGCGGCTATTCAAATGATCCAAAGTTCAAACCCAAGTTTTTTCTTCCCATAAAAGAACTCAAGCTACAAATATGAAACTAATAGTTGATGTGAAATTCAAACATAATTTTGTCAAGGGCAGTTGAATTACCTTTTTTTCTTGAAGTATACCCTATGTCTGTGTTCAAATGAGTCTCTGAACTTTTAACCGTTCTCATCAGAAATTCCTTTCCTGAGCTAATAATCTGATTTTGTCTCAAAGTTTAAGCCACAATAAAAGAAAATGTTCAGCAAATAACTGCCAGGGCCCACCCTCCCCCTTTCAAGCAGTAAAGATCAGCCGATAAGTGCTGGGATACGTGTTAAAAACATCGGCCACTCTCATCTGTAACGTGGTGGAAAAAGAATACTAATGTTAATGCAAATTAGACATCGACAAGGAACCGTTTTGTTAAACAAGGAACATGTTAAACAAGAATGATGCAAGATCTAAACCAATTCCATGCAGGGCTTGCGTGCAAATATGTAGTGATTAGAACAGAAACACTGAATCCCTTCACATGGGCAGAATGCTGAGAAATGACTAATTTACATGCTTGTCCTATATTAACGTTTTTACAGTAGCCGTAGAATGCAATTTTGGAGGTTCCTCAGTTTAGCCTTGAATTTGAACTTGTTCATTAAATGTTTGTTTTACAATATGTTTAATTCAATTTTATCCATGATTGGATTACAATATATATTTGATGAATCTTCTAGAAATAAAATTTCCATGACATAGGTGGAATATCCACTGGAAGGATTGCAGAAAGTAGTTATGGGTACAATTAACCTTAGTTATATGATGCAACACTAAAAAGCGTGTTCTGTCCTGTTAATGGTTCAGAGCCAGAGATATTGTCAGCTGCAAGAATACAACAATGACAAAGTACAGCAAGAGCCTATTACTAAAGAAAAGATTTTACTCCTTTTCACAAGAAATTTGCAAAGCCTTTGAAAGTATTACCAAAAAAATCCTGTTCCTGCTACTTTTACTCACCTCATGCTGATACATATGCTTTAGTAAAATACATTAATCCATATTCACCTTCTGAAAGAGGGGAACTGTTCTGTAATTTTATTTGCACCTCAGTTTAATAATTTAGTATAATATTCATTTTGATGGTACACCGTGTTACTTCGGTCTTGAGTAGATTACCATATCAGCCTCTACATTAGATTTAATCTTTAATCTTTGTAAAGTTTCTTCACCTTCACATATTAATTTAAAGAAATGGTTCTTTATAGAGCTATCCTTTTAAAGAACATTTAGGGAACTGAAAGTGGCCATTCTATGGCTTTGGTCTAAATAACCCCTTTTTGACACCTTTATTTTTAAGAGTGTAAGTCTAATGTAATCTAAGTGTTGGTCTAACATGTTCTAATATAATATAAAACGATAAAGGATAAAACATATCATATTTTAAAGTATGGGCTAATATTACAGTACATTTGGTAACATAGGTGTATATCTAGTGCAGTGTAATATGATAAGTAACGTAGATGTAATTACAACAGTAATGCCGTAATAACAAAATAAATCTATTGTTTAATATACTGTACTGTTGTAATAAAGGGTTGGCATACTCCAGTCCACAGCACTGCAAATTCAAAATCAAATGACTAAAAACAACGCAGTCAGAGGTCTAGGTCCATGTACACAACTGCTGTATCAACAAGAGTTCTTGGGCTAGACTCCAAATGCCTCTACCACTGTTAGAAACAGAATATGACAACAACAACAACAACAACAACAAAAAACATGTACATAAGGGTATTCATTCCAGAATTTCCCAACTGCTGCTATTAAAACTGGAGAACTTTGCAGAAAGTGATTCTGATTGACATCTCACTAGGTTAATAATTTACCTTGTATTTTTGTTTTGGGAATTGTTTATACACAAGAATAACAGCACAATTACAGGATTATGTCAACTACAATTTGGAAAGAAATTGCAAATATACAGTGGAGTGAGAGAACAGATCAATTCAATTGGTACATCAGATTGCAAAATTCAAATGACCAGTCAGAGCACCAGATACAACTAACAAATAACCTATTCATAATGACAACCTATCAATGCCATAAAACACTTGGAAGGGATTGAAAGGGAAATAGGAGAAGAACAAAGCCATCCAAAAAAAAAAGGAGGAACAATGAATATTGATCAAACAGAAGTAAAATGTTTACAAGTTAAACATTTATAATTAAAAATGTCTTAAAAGTGTAGAATGTTTTGTAGAAAATTCGTAGCAGCAGCAGACCGTAATGACAGCAGACCAAAGGATGTGCTGGGGTTAGAGGCCTTCACTCTGATGTACAGGGAAGAACACATGTTGTACTTGGCTATGGATATAGGCTGCAAGGACTGATTTAGAATTGGGTGGGGTATCCAAAAGAGTTTTATAAATAAGCATAAACCAAAAGATTTAATGACAATGGGCCACTATTGGAGGCAATGGTGTGTTTTGAACAGCAGAATGGTAGGTTGTGTCAAGGTTTTATCTCTGTAATCAAATTTAAAAGGAAGTATGGTCTTGTAAGGAAGTATGTATTCAACGGCAGAGTTTTGCCTTAGCATGGCGATGGTCAGAAAAGGATAATGCACTTTTCTACCCAGATTCCTAATTATTTACACACCATATCCAGCTCAAGCAGGATTCCCTCTCTAGTGGAAATGTTTAAAGGGTGAAAGGGTGCAGGATTCAAGTGGCTGATCAGATCTGGGATTTATCATCAGACTGGAATGTCAGTCTGCAAAATTCACACTGGCCAATCAGAGGCCTGAATTCAATTACCCAATTAGACTGTAGATGCAATTAGTTACACAGTTTTCAGAATTACAGTAGCCAATCATACAGTACAGTGCAAAAGCCCTAGGCACCTGAGAAATTAATATTTATAAACTGGATGAGCATTCCGTGTTTTGTATTGCTAAATATACTAACTAAAAAGAATAAATACAAATAACCTTATACACATTTTTGTGTAAAGTATATCAATGTGTTCCCTTTTGGAGGTCCAGCACTACTTGTAGTTTCCATCAGAAACCTGGTTTGACTCCATCAGTACGTCATTAAAGAAAATAGGAGCCACGGATGGAATTCCACAAATCCAGACAACGGCTGGAGGCGTCAAGGAGAAATCTGAAACCGAACCTGTGTTCTCTTTACCACCTCACACAATATGAATGACTTTTTTACGGACAAAACAAATCTTGATACTTTTTACTATTTTCTTGTTTGTTTGTATTTATTCTAATGTTAACTTAAAGACACATTATCTCACACTGAGAAAAATGGCTTTAAAAACTGCTGAGGTCGACCATTTCTAGAAGGAGAATAGAAGAGGTGGTGGAAGGGTCACCAGTCTCCTTGATTTGGTCACAATGTACAATTATCATAGGGGACAAGATGCAACCCAAGTAATATGGCAGTGAGGCAATAATAAAGACTGCCACAGCAGAGTGAAACCACTGAGCATGTTTGACAGATATGATTTAAGTAAGGCTAAGTAAATGGCTTTAAACAATTTGGATAGGTGTTTAAGACTTTCGCACAGTACCGAATTGCGCAATTTAACTTGCACATCAGAAGCATTTCTGTCTCTGGAACATTTTCCAGTTGGTAACACTATCATTTAACTCAGTCATGTTTGTGCAGCTTGGCAGAGATACAAGACTGCAGCCCTTAAAGCCTGTCAGGTTAATACTTTGTCTTCTCTGCTTAATCCTCTGTGTGTGTGTGTGTGTGTGTGTGTTTCTCTCAGGTCAGTGACTCGCTCCTATTACCGAAACTCAGTGGGCGCCCTGCTGGTCTTTGACTTGGGCAACCGTGCGTCGTTTGAGCGCGTGCGGGAGTGGCACGCGGAGGTGTGTGAGCACGTGCGGCCTCAGGCCGTTCTCTTTGTGCTCGTGGGCCACAAGAGCGACCGCGAGGCGGAAGGGGAGCGTGTGGTGACCCGGGAGGAGGCTGAAAAATTGGCCTCGCAGCTCGGGGCGCCCTACGTAGAGGCGTCCGCCAAAACAGGCCACAACATCCATGAGCCCTTCGAGCTGCTGAGCCGCCGCGTGTACCAGGGGCTTCTGGCAGGAGAGGTGCAGATGAGGGAGGGCTGGGATGGAGTGAAGAGCTCAGCTCCACATAGCCAGAAGAAAACCACCAAACTGGAGAGCAGCGAGACTGACACACAGAGCAAACGCTGTGACTGCTAGCTGCTTCCCAGTGCCTCATGAACTGATACTGATGTAAAATGAGTGTTTCAGTAACTAAGATTCTGGCATACGCACCAGCATCACCAACCCAAAGCAGAAGGCCAGTGTCAAAGCAACACTCTCAACCATTTCTAGGAGAATATAAGAGGTGGTGTCAGGGTCACCAGTCTTCTTGATCCTTGATTTGGTGGTCTTGGTGTCAAGACATCCCATACAGGAAAAAAAAAAGAAACTTTCTTTCAATGCTTTAGGGGAGAGATCACCAATCACTGGAGTCATTTGGTGCCGGGTCACACAGAAAGACAGAATAAAGTATTTTATTGATTATCTGAGTCTTTTATTTTGAGAAAACGCTCATCTCGGTGTCGCCGCTCTACAGTTTTGGATATTCACTTTGATCACAAGATTAGTTATTATGAGTTTCCCACATAATGTCCAATTATCATAAGGGAACAAGATGCAGCCCAAGTAATATGGCAGTGAGACAATAATAAAGACTGCTTTTTAAGCATCTGACTTTGAAACAGTGCCCTTTATGTTTGTCATGGGTTTGTTCTCTACTCTAGAACTAACAAATATCAGAAGCAGAATATCAAACATTCCCGATGTACGCCAGTTGATTTATTAACAACAGAATGCTAGTTGGTAGTTCTGACATATACACAAAATTGGTAGATATCGAAGTCCTTTTATTTAAGAAAACACAAGATTTTTATAAAGAAACAATGATACTTGGCCAAAAACACATGAAAATTTCCTCCAAACCTTACAAAACAATCCCATGCCAACCCCACAGCAGAGTGAAACCACTGAGCATGTTCAACAGACATGATTTAAGTAAGGCTTGTCTCAGTATTCCAGTAATTGCGCTACATTAAGTCCACAGTACTGTTGAAGATAAAGCCTAAATTAGAACTAAGCACTACAAAACACTGCAGTAGTACAAACCACTCTTTGTGTGTGACCACCTTTGCCAGTTGGCAGTTTTATCATGTAAACATGTCAGGTGTGTACAACTTTTAGTAGTATGGGTGGAGCTGCAAATGATGAATGTTAATCAAGTACTAGCAAAAGTACTGCATATGTGAAAGTCCTCGCTGAACCATACAATACAGTTTCAAAAGAAAAGCCTGTATTCAGCATCACAACACACACAACTGGAAAAGGGAACAAAAAAAAATTGTGATGTGATGGAATGGACACTGTCTACTTTGGACACCCTCTGAAAATACCAGCACAAACTTGCACTCAATATATTTAACCTGGGATTCAGTAAATACTAATATGTAATGATGAAAACCAGGTGTCAATTGAGGAAAAAACACTAGTGAAGTAAAGAAATACGTGTCCTGTAATAATCTCAGTCTATTAGCAAGGCATTAACTACATTGAATAACAGGACTGACACTGCCGAAAAAAGATTTGCCTCAAGCCATGAAATATAACTCAAAAATGGTTTCAGCATCTTAATATTTATTTTGCCAAAACCGCCGCTTTAAATTTCTGGAAAATTTTGTTAGCATGCACAATTAAGTTATAGCTGAAACAATCTTGAGTTAAACAGCAGCACCTAAATAGTTTAGTGCACAGCAAGATGTGTGTTATTACGTGTGGAAAATTAAATTCAGATTTCACGGATGATTCAAAAATGTTGCAGGTAAACTACTTTGAGAAAACAGTGACACTGTAGTCCTTCACGTTGTGCACCACACAAATGACTAACTTTACTATGTCAAAATGATGACCTCTGGAAAAGTGGCACTATGTGTCTTTATTAAAAAAAAAATTAGCAAGCATGACCAGTACTTTTTACCATTACAGGATATTTACACCCATAGATCACAAACTAATCTGCATGAAAATCTTCCAGGAAAAGATCAAACCAATTCTAAAGGAAGGAAAAATAACAGGCTGTAATGATAAATATGCAGTTATATATAATTTATACATATTTTCAACGCGGTCGCTGAAAAAGCGTAAAAATGCCCACAACGAGTGATCCGTTTTTATGTATTTCATGCAACATCTAAGATATTCAGTTGTAGTATTTAGGCCTATAATAGCACAGCTTATTGTAGTCACAGGAAGCACAAGCATACTAACAACAGCCAAGTAACAGCGACAAAGCAACAGTTCGGGCAAGTTTGTAAAAGTAAAAAATCTGAAGCACCTGTCTGACAATAGTGCCTCTATCTGCTTGATATGGAGGCCTGCTACCCCACAACTGCAACACCTTTAAAAGTTGCATGTTCTCCTCAAAACCAAAAAGCTAAATTTAGTGAAATATTTCTTGGTCTTCTTGATCTTGCTACTTTTTGGTCGTCTTTCGGATCAGTGCCATTCGCTGAAAAAACAAAGACCGTTATTTAGCACAAAAAAAAAAAAAAGAAAGAAAAAAAACTTGCTTTTTAATGTATGTCTGTTCTGTATTTTCCTTTTAGTCTAAGAACATGAATACTGACCTGTTTGTGCGCTTCTGTAGTACATGCCTTCTTGTACGGTCGAATTTCATCCGAACCAAATCCAGGGATCCACATGTTCCACTGGCGCTCTGTGGAGTCACACGACAAAATGAAGCACTAAATTTTTAAATATGTACAATTTAAACAGAAACATGTCACAGAATAACATCAATGAGCTGGTAGTAGTGATCTCTAAATAATATGTGGAGTGAGTATTACATAAACTTTCTTTAAATACACAGACAAGGCAGTGATGGGATGTAGTAGGTATATATAAGAGTCTTAACTAAAATACTATTCTGTACAAATGTTCTACACACTACAATACCCAATAAAGGAGCTATACATTCCAATTTATAGGATCTAGATTAACAATATAAAAGACTGTCTAACAAGGCACTTACCAAGATGCAACTGCACATCCTTTACTTCAAGTGTGTTAGACTTTCTGTGCCGGGCAAGCTGGCAGGCAGCGGTTACCACACTCTCTATGAAATCATCAGCAACCTGAAGCAACATCTGGCAAAAATAAAATAGACTCACACTCACTATTTTTCATCGGTAGAGTCCCGAATACTAACGATTAATTTCATATTATGATCATACAGTAACATACGCAACACCAGATTTCAAAACCTGGGCAGTACAATTAATATGGACCATAAATTACTTCGATGTTTCTGATTCATTCACAAGCATCTTAGGATGTTCAAATATTGCATCATCTTTGAAAATCACTGACTTTGTGGTAAGTCTGCCAAAAGTTCAGTTCAATCAGTTTTATAATAAACTTGCCTTGCATGGCTGTTTATCATGTCCTCACTGGAAGAATGGTCGATTGTTTTACATCTATTTATTAGTCCTATAACAAATTAACTATTGATATTGCACTAAATAAAATGACAAGTATACTTTACTAAACTACTTTTACATTTAGGAAAAAAAAACTGACAGCATCTAGAAATATGTGTCCATGTTTATCTGTCCTTCTGTAGAATGTTCATGTAGTTTGCAACTTTCTCAGCTCTCTCAGATTTCTTCTGTAGGAATTTGTGTCCATTCAGCCAAAACAATTGGTCAATATGTTGGACAAATAAAGTAAAATAAAGTGCCCCCTTACTCACAACATTCAATTCATCCCTAAGATTTTCAGCTGGGTTGAGGTCTGGGTTCTGTGCAGATCAATGAAGGTCCTCAACACCAAACTCATTAGATCATACCTTCATAGACCTTGTTTACGCACAGAGGAACAGTCATACTGAAACAGGAAACGGCCAACTATTGCCCCAAAGTCTTCGAAAATTTTATAAACTTCTAACAATCCAAAACTTATCCTCTAATGATAATTTGTCTTATATCATACTTTGCTTTGTCTTTAAAGAATAGTTTTGCCTTTTTAGACTCAAGTTGGATTTTAAGGATAACGCACAGAATTTTTAAGAAATACACAGAAATATTGAAAACTAATATATAATTCAGGTGTTATATAGAGTTATTTGTAGTCTAATAAACCACTGTTAACCTACAAAAAAAGGCTTGCTGTTTTCTAACAGTGTTCTATTTGGGGAATAAAGTCACTAAAACCATGATATATTGAAGCCTTTAGAAATCTTAACTATACCATGATATAAACTGTTGCCCATACCACACAGTGCTATGGACAGTATTTGTGATACTTTTATTTAAAATACATATATTAAATACAAATTAGAGTTATCATTTGTGTTTGTGAGTTGATGCAAACAGCTTCATATTTTGTATTAAAATACTTCAGCATTTTGTATTTTTATAGTTTAAAAATAGTGTAAAATACTTCTGTGGAACGTCTACACAGTATCATAAAAATGTATCAATGGCCGGGTGCACATGTCACATTTATAGCATGCGTTGTTAGGCAAAGTAAATCAGTGGCTTTAAAAAGTATGCAAGTATTCTCAATAGAGTTAAGCTCAGGAATTTGACTTGGCCATGTTCACCTTTCTGTTTTTTAAGTCATTCCAGTGTCGGTTTGGCTTTAAGCTTAGGGTTACTGTCATGTTGAAAGATAAATCAAACAAGTCATGAATTTATAGCAGACTGGAACAAGTTCTCCTGCAATATTCTGTGGTATTAGTGCCCATTCATTTTCCCTTCAAGCCTGACAAGGCTCCCAGTCCCTGCAAGTGATGTGGTAGGTATGGTGTTTCTTAAGACATGGGCAGTGTTAGTTTGATGTCACACACAACCCTTTGAAGTTCGTCCAAAAAGTTCTATTTTGGTCTCAACTGAACATAATAGTGACAGTTGAATTTTCAGTCGCCTCTTTCACCAGTCAATGTTTTGCTCTGATGCTTAGTTCTGAAGGACAGTAAGTGGCCTGAGTGCCCCTTTCTAACGATGGATTCAACAGTTCTTAGTGAGACATTAAAACTCTTCGACATTTTTTGTAGTCATTTCAATTATTAAGTTTCTCATATCAGCAGAATGTTCCTTTCCAACAAAGGCCCTTACAAAGCCTGTAACCTTACTTAAGTGGTACCTAATTATGTTTAAAGATTGGTTAAGGAAGTGCCACCTTTGTGTTATGACTCATTAATGTTGATACACAAATAACCTGTTCTAAATATAAATGTTGTTTGAGAAAAAGTGTAAAAGCAGATGAATATTTCAGGAAGCATGCAGAAGAACAAGCGTCATAAACTACCTCCTCAACGTCCTCATCAAGCTGCTCATTGGGGTCGATTTCCCTCACAAGGTCTTGCAATTTCTTCTTACTAAGCACCTGTAAGATAAACGTCATTGTCTAAGTGTAAGAACAAAATGCAGTGGCTAAATCTGAGGGCTATGTATAAAGTTAGACAAAACAACAGTCAGGGACACTGGTGATGTGCTGGACTGATGACTGTGACCATTATAGGAATATATATAGTAAAGTAAAGTGGCCCCTTACAGTCACGCACAAACAGCTCATCACACAGTGTGAACAGTGTGAAATTCTTTCCCTGCATTTAACCCATTCACCAAGTGAAGCATCATGTGGGGATGGTATCTTTCTCAAGAGTACCTCAGTGATGACAATGGCAGTCCTGGGATTCAAACCCACAGCTGAATGACTGAACAGGCTTTATAAAAAAAGTATTTTACAGCAGAAGACAGACTTACCTGACTCCCCTCAGGACTGAGTCTACCAGCAGGACCAGGGTTGCCTAACACCTTTCCTGGGACAGCAGTGCTGTTAGCCATGCTGGTGGTGAGGGAGGGAGTTGAGGAGGCCTCAGTTTTGACCGTGTTGTACAGGTTGGATCTGCTGGTCTGCTGTTGATACTGGTTCATGCCAAGCAGCTGATGGCAGTCATGAGCCTCCTGTGGGGCTGCAGTCACTTGAGTTCAACTGTGATTAAAATACATAATAGTGAAGAGCCCATACAGACATTCAGAAAACAACATAATCCAACAAATCAGGGTGAGACACTACCAAGTGTATTAGCATTACATATTGAACATATACACTTTTAGGAGGCTAGTTACCTGGAAAACAGGCCAATATCACTGGAGTTCTTAGTGCTTTCAAATACACTGACTTTTTTAATAGAAACTATAGTCTAATGTTAGCTAGCAAATATTATATAGATAATTTACATCTAGCAACATTTGTCAGGATGGCAGAGAAGTTCTATTTACTTACTTAACAACAATCAGAAATAGGGAAAAATTCTAAATGTTGGCTAAAAGTTGAGGAACTGGATGAACACAAACACTTTAGTACTTGATCAACACTGGTTAAGATTTGTGAAACGCCACTGTCCTTCAACAGCTAACAACACAGTCTAGCATTAATGTTAATAAGCATTCTATAAATAATTTACACCTAACAACTAACTTGACATTTGTCACGATGGTAGAGAAGTTCTGGTGACTTACTTAACAACCAGTAGTAGGGAAAGTTTCTAAATGTTAACCAACTGGCTGAACACACACACTTCAGTTGTTGAGTAACAGTGGCTAATATTTGTCAAACTCCTCTATTCTTCAACAGCTACCAACAACCCCCTCATCCGCGAAGTGCAAAGAAAGGAAAAGTTGAAAACGCTTTGGAAATCGTTTAGAACTCACTGCCCTTGCCGTGATGTGTCAGTAAATTAGCAAGAGATCAACATTTCTAGAGGGTTAATCTGTTGTAGTGTAGCTCTGAGACCTGCTAAAGCTAACATAGCTGCTAAATTTGGCTACAGCGTCAGTTCTGGTTTCCTGTTAAATTTATATATTTTATAATTATAATATCCTTTACGTTTTGCCTTTAATTAGTTAGCACTTTAGTCTACAAAGGGTGTCTTTAACCATAAACTATAAGTCTACAGACAGATATTTGAGCTATTTAGCCACGGCTAACAGTTCAACCTAGCATTACAGACATAGAGATTAGAAAACATTGTAAATTACAAAACAAATACTGCACCTGTGTGTATTATTTCCTCATCTTATGCGTAAACCTTTAAAATCCAATGGAAAATTGCTATTCCAGGTCATTCACAGCCCTTCCATTCGCTAAGGTTAGCGAGAGGAGACGGCGGGACGATACCACAGCGGAACTGAATTACAACATAAAAGTCTCTGAGAGAAGAGCACGCTATATTGTGACGATATACACAATATGGACAAAAGTGTTGGGACACACCTGTTTTCCAGTGGTCGGACTAGGCCATTTACTTCAAGTAATAGACAACCTTATTGCTTCAGCACAAGAAGACATTTTGGAAAACACCATGCTTTAAACTTTGTGGACACCGTTTGGGGAGGAACCTTTTCTATTCCAGCATAACTGTTCCCCAGTGCACAAAGCAAGGTCCATAAAGACATGGTTGGATGAGTTCGGCGTGGAAGAACTCGCCTGGCCCGAACAGAGCCCTGACCTCAACCCCATCCAACACCTTTGGGATGAACTGGAACGGAGATCGCAAGCCAGACATTCTTGTCTAACATGAGTTCCTGTCCTCATTAATGCCCTACAGAATGAATAGGGCACATATTTTTTAATCTTGTGGAAAGCCTTCCTAGGAAGAGTGGAAGCTGTTATAGCCGCAAAGGTGGGGACCAGCTCCATCGCAAAGTCTCATGTATTTGAATGTAACGTCATGAAAGTCCCTGTTGGTGCACTTGTCAGGCATCCCAATACTTTTGTCCATATAGTGTTCATAAACACAGCACACAAGACAATTTATCAGTAAATAACATGTATTTCATAGACTTCTTTTCCAACACAAAAGCAAACAACAAAGTTACAATAAGGTTTAAGGAAATTTACAGTATTTTGATCAGCTTAGCATCTTTTTCAGGGTAATTCATGGTATGGGGATGTGGCAGACTTTACATACACACAGTAACTTCTGAAATGTGGGTCACTGCTAGATTTCACTTTTTACCTTGCAGCACTTGGAGCAGATACACTATTACTGAATTAGGCAAAAAAACTGCTCTTTTTGCAATGTAACCCAAAATCTTGCTTCATTTTTCAGGCACTGTGATTTTCCAGACAATTTAAATTGACTAATTTCTCTCTGCCCCTGGAAAACAGGTTTTTGGTTTTAAAAATGCTTATACTTAGGCTAAAGTTAAACAGTAATATATTAATAACAATTATAATCTAAAGCAAAATTGTCATTTAGTAATAAATTTAGTAGTGCCAAGCCCTTTTGTACAGAAGATGCAATTGCACATCAATACTGTTCTTTATTCAAAGTTTGCAAAGACTAAAATACTAGGTTTTTTGCTTTTTATTTTAACTAACTCTGTCCTAATAAACTAATTTTAAAAAAAAAAGGCAC
Organism: Bryconaethiops microstoma; assembly: GCA_037577275.1. NCBI lineage: Eukaryota > Metazoa > Chordata > Actinopteri > Characiformes > Alestidae > Bryconaethiops > Bryconaethiops microstoma. The sequence continues at coordinate 16,417 of JBBJLS010107582.1, forward strand.
CTGAAGTAGATTAATTCAGAAAGCAGGTTGTAGGCTTGTAAATTGAATGGACAAAATGAAGCATTTGGGACATATCAAACCGGGGCCCTTTGTATATTTATATATAATTTATCATGGCAATAACACTTAAAAATGAAAATCCCACCAGTTATGTAAAATGTCTTGAAAAGTAGTTTTGAGTGGTTTGATGCAAAATGGTTTCACTGTAAAGAAAATTACCAGCTTCTTTACAGAACCAGGACCAACAATCTCTGCAATATAATCATGTAATAATTTCTAAACTGAGCAGAGGACCTAGAAGTGTGTTTTTATATTTAATGCTGATATAGTAAAACATTTTCTTTCAGTGCCATTTTAACTTCAGGGTCATGCACTTATCTCTACACCCTGCATGTGTTTTAAATATACATTTAAAAGTTAAATGTAAAATTATTATAAATAATGTCGCAACATTTGAAACAATTTAATGTAACAGTTTTTGTAATGTAGATTTTAGATGCATTAAAAAATTTGGACATCTGGTACTTATCGCCATTGTTTTTACATGATGCAAACATATTTAATTTGTTGGAATTCCCCTATAAAGGTTCAAACTAAAATTCTTTTAAAAATATATAGGAATTAGTAGGATATATAGATCAGAATTGATGGTTATTTACCTAGTAATTCTCAAAATGTGCTTAAACATATTAATACTTCCATATTTAGTATTTATGGATGTATTTAAATTCCAAGATTGTATTTAAATACTTAAATAAATGCATCTGAGTTCAACAGCAAAATTCAAAATCAGTCCTGTCAGAGGTACAGTTTAAACCATTTTGTCCCTTCAGATTCAGCTCCAATACAAAGCACTCAGTAGTGTAATCTGTAATAATACAATTCAGCTCAAGTAGTTTTCAGAGGAACATCCCCTCTCATTATGTTGTTTTGTCCTCAACAAGAGCATATAAAAACAAAAGAGCCTTTTATGCTTTATCTTCCATTTCCTTTGTGCATCCCTACATTGTGTAGCTCCAGTCCTTCTATGAGACTGATGGAAATTTGAGTTCTGAGAGTTCAGAGTCTGGAGAGCTACTGCCGC